>CAEGAE010058887.1:0-53132 GCA_903067095.1 Girardinus metallicus
ACTTATCCAATAGGAGGCTTGTACCAATTTGCTTAGTTAAATCCAGGTGGCGACTTTTATTTTGGCCAGGCAGTGTATATAATGGTTCAAATTAAATTAAAGCAGACATAATATTATGACATTCATTCACACGATGAGTGTATGTAAACTTCTAACTAGCACTGTAAGCAAACACAGAAGGCACTTACCATTTGAGAAAGTTTGGTGAATAATCAAATCTGAACATGTTGTCATCGTCCTCCACATAGTTTTCATTTAACAACGTGTACAACTCTTTCAACTACAACCAGAAAGACACATTGAATTAGACAATTATTAGAGACCTCATTAGTTTCTTCAATCCAGTACAAGCATCCCACTTACTACGTCTGCATTACTAAGATCCAAAGTGTCCCACATAAAGCCTTGAGGTAAAGAATATGGCTCCTGTCTGATGTTTTCTTTGTCAGCTTCAATTGGACCGTGGCTTGTCACGACTTCATCTACAAAAATAGCACATCTCTCTCTCAGTGGTGAATTATTTTCCAAACAACACAAGAAGAAAGAGAACATTTTCTATATTTTAAATTTCAAAAAGTGGAAAAGTCTGTTTTTAATAACGCTGCAGAAGAGCTGAGAGGTTAAATCCTGCTTGTGTTGGTCCTAAGGTGACCAGGCGTCCCCGTAACATGAGCCCTGCTACAAAGATGCGCAAGAGTTGGGATGGAAACTGCTTAATATAATGACTCACAAAGGAAAAGCTTGGATGTGCAATATAGCTAACACTCTTCTGCAGCACTGCACTCTGAGCAACTCAGAAGGATGAAATAAAAGTCATTAGTTAGAAAATTAATGTCCTTTGTAAACAGTTGCTAAACAAAGCAGCGTTTACTGCAGCACAGCAGCCATTGATTGTAATTTTATTTGCTGACTTTATTTGAAACTTACTTAACTTTGGGACAGGCTGGGTGTCCCAGAACTGGTATTTGTGCTTGGTTGCCTCATCGATACTCTTTGCTGGACCCTGGCAGGACAGCAGTTCCATGGCTCTTTGGATGTCCTGGAGCTTCTGAATGGGCAAGCCAGGGTTCTGAAAGCATAAAAAATGACATATATGTAAGCCTTTAAGCTGCTTTCCTGCACAATGTGTGATGGTTTGACTGCTTTAATTAAGCTAATTTGGCTTTCTGGACTCAAGCCTAGTTTATAGAATAAGTAGGAGTTGAGTAAGCTCGGTTTTGATTATTATTGCAAACAACTGTATATCCTCAAGTTGTAGCCTACCTGTAGTGCATTACAGAAGTATTTGTACCTTGAAATTTGTCACATTTCCCCACTTTACAACTGCATACTTCAAAGTAGTGCACCAGTAAAGTTCAGGGCAAGTAATTTGCTTCACGTGTTACACAATTAAAACAAGTAGAGTACCATAAAGTTAAAAAAAACAACAAACCATTGTTCAACACATCACCACAAAATGGAAAGAATACAGCACAACCTGAACTGACAGAAAGGATGAAGAGAGAAATAAGAAGCATCCAAAACTTTCTGGCCTAAGTGCAAATTGCAATGTGGGATAAGAAAAACAATTTCATCACCCAAACACATCATGGTGTGGGGGATGGATGTCCTCCTTGGGGGCAGAGAGAGCTGGTCTGAGTTGATGGAAAGATGGAGTTTAAACTGCACAAAGGTGGATTCTGAGATACAACTAAGGCGACGTCTGAAGGCAACAGGTTGCCTTTATTTAGCGGTACGAGAGTAAAGGAAGATTAACACGAATGCACTCAACATTATTTGCAATTTTAGTTATAAAATCAATTATTAAAAATGCACGACTGGCCTTTATAACTTTACAATTATACTATTGTACTTTGTGTTGGTAGGTCATATACAATCAAAATAAAAGACATTGACGTCTGTCATTATGAAGAGTCAAATTTAAAAAATATATTCAAGAGGTATGAAAAGTTGTTTTATTTTTTTTTATTTTTTCACAGCACTAACATGGTTCAGTTCTACAGCTCCACTGTCATCATTCTCACCATACCTTGATTTCCTGAGAGTCAGAAGCAGAGTCAGATTTGGCTCCAGAGCCCGAGCTGGGCTTCTCCTTTTTCCTCTTCTGCTTCTTCTTCTTCCGCTTAGCCCCCAGCTCTCCCCCCGGGCTGCTACACAGATACACACACAGGACAAAAATGACTAACTGACTCTGCTGGACACACACACACACACACACACACACACACGCACGCATACAAAGCTAACCTCAGCTACAGCAGCCACTGACAGCTGAGCTACTTGCTGTTAGCCGACTAACGGTTTGCTCTAATGGCTGTCATGTCATCCAGGCGGGTAAAATAACAGAAACTGCTACAAAAAAAAGGGTCAAATATTCTAGCGATATAAAACAATTTAAACTAAAAAAATGAAGAAAAAAAAAAACTCTAAAAATTGCCTGTTTATCGCTCAGTTGTGTTTGTGTCAGCTAACACTGACTAGCTAACTGCGCTAGCCTCACACATATAAACAGGCTGCTCGCATTAACGTTAGAGCATTTCTCCCCCCCCGCACCCGACGGGACAGGCCACCCTCACCCCTGCATATGCTCATTCTCCTCTTCGTTGTCTCCGTCTATCCCACACGTATCCTGGTCGTCCAGCTCCAGGCTCTGCTGGCTGGCCGCGGACTCACTGTCCTCCGCCATCATCAAGATGCCTAGAAAACTGCCAGCAAGCGGTTTTTTTTAGAGGCTCACTGACAGGAGGCGAGAGATGGGAAAAAAAAAAATAAAAACAAAGAAAGTATCGGGAGGGAAATGGCACCCCCTGGAGGATAAGTGAGATGGAACAGACATTTATCGTTGGGCAAAACTCCCAAATACACAGTGGAGGTTCATGACCAAATTTACCAGGGGGAATAGAGGTCAATGTTTTTTGTTTGTTTGTTTGTTTTAATGATATATGAGGGCACAGAACGAAAAAAAGAAAAATAAAAACCAAACAAACAATATGTCATTGTTTAATGCAACATGATAATTCCTGAAAATTAGCAAGTAAGCAGCTTGGTACCAATGTTTTAAGCCCTACAAAAGCCTGCTGATACATAATGCATGTAGACCAAATACCTTCTGAAAAATACATGAAGAACTGGATGTCTGTGGGCAAAATAAAAATAAATGATGGACAAGGCAACTCTTTTTGCCTTGTTCTATGTTGTATGGAGAGATACTGAACCAAAATGATGAAATAGTTTGGGACCCTCTTTGAATTATTATAACCTTTGAACTTTTTCACATGTCACAGCTTCCCACAGTTTATTACAAGCCCGGGGGGCCACCAGGCTTTACTTCTGCCCCCACCAGGCTTAGTATTGTTTATTTATTTTAGTTTTTTTTAATCATTGCCTTTTTTAAGACTTTATTGCTGGTGTTGGTAGGTATTGATCATGCAGTCTTCTAATAACACATAACTATGAAGTGATATTTTCAAATTGCTTATAAACTTTAAATATTTTTTAACTCAAAAACATGTCTGTCAGTTGGATGACTTATTATGATGTGCAGTTTTGGTTTTACTTCAGATGTTACTTAATGCATGAGACCAAAAAATAAAATTCCTCTCTCATCTCACCAAACACCTTCAACCATGTTTGATGTATCCCCTACATGGCTTGTGGTGAACCGTAAATAAAAGTTCTTACACCACGAATAATTCCAGCTTGGTTGTTTATTCAGAATAACAGGCTTAAAATATAATGAAACTGATCGATTTACACCCTCAGTATTCTGTATTGCTGCTCCAGGTGGAACTGGAGGTTGTTGTGGGACACTGTGAAAGAAAACCTCGTTCATTACACCAACTCACAAACGATTTCAACAGAGCAGAGGTAAGAACACAACTATACACACTCTGTAACATGATTACTATGGGTGCACAAATCTTGGTTGGATTGATGATTTAATAGTCAGATTCAGAAGCATCACAAATGGACACTACCATGTTTTCAAATAATAATAAAAAACAAAAAGCACTGAAATAAACATTCATTCTCCAAAAACCAAAGGACAGAGTAGCTTCACGTACAATCACACTTAGCTTCATCTTTCCTGAAAAATCTACTTACTCTCAGGGAACGCCTTGCTGATTACTGTAAAGGCTTTGAGGATTGCAGCAGCTGCTAGACATTTTCTGAAATGTCTGCAGTGTAGCTGTAGTAATATCTGCGTGCTGAGGCAAGCACAATGCATGCTTCCCTTCACACGGGAAAGAGAGAGGGCTGAGGTAGAGGAGGAAAGCTAAAGGCAAAGCAAAGGTACAAATAAATAAAGTTGCAGAATCAGGTTGTTCAAAGGCACTTGGATTATGTGTGTAAGGAGAAAAAAAAAAAAAAAGCTAAAACGCAGCAGAGTTAGTTGGCAAAATATTACGCAGCATTTGTTTCAGCTCCAACAATAAGCCAGGTAAGAAGAAAAAGCCCTTAATATGTTACAAGAAAGAAAAAACTGCCCATTTTCAGGTAAAATACTTCATGTTGGCATTTAAAATCATAGAGGTTAACATTTACAAAAAAAAAAGCATCTGAAGCAGACGTATAAAAGTGATGCATAGCCTTAAAAACAAAAAAAATATGCAAGTCAGTGGTTCAGCAAATATAAAACAACCTTCATAAGATCAACTTCACGATTATAAAGAGTGAAACTACGTGTTTTGTAGTGGTGATTTAACGTTACCAGCAAACTGGTGTCACATTATCTGATTCGGCCAAGGAGCATGTAGTCATTTAATTTGATCAGACCTAAAAGGTGACGTGAAGAACCATCACACTGAAAACCATTTAAAGTACAGGGTTCACATGTTTATATTGAGGCTGATGCTGCAGTAGGACTCAAAGCAGAGTCTACAGATTCCTATTAAACTGTACAGTTACATGTCCTGTAGTGCACATGTGCTCCAAAGCCATTAAAACCAGTCACCATGGTTTAACTGGGGTTTTCCTCTCACTTTAAATGGGTACTTCCTGGGATTTTGCCAATATGGCTCAAGAAAAAACGTCTGCTACGATCAAGTCATCAATTATTTCCACCACAGTCCATTTACGCCTACAAGGCTCCTTATATAAAAAAAAAGGCATATATTTGTTGTGCATAAAATCTCCCAATATCTTGGCTCCAAAGTCTTTTTGTCAGCCGCTCAGTGGTCTGGTAGATGTTCCTACAGGGACCTGAATTGTTCAGTTCTGGACTTAGAAGAGATCCCAGTGCTGAAATGTGTTCTCAGTGCTTTCATAAGAGCAAAAGGTGTGAATTTAAAAAGATTTATCCTTCATGGTCTTATTGAAGCAGTCGAGGAGCACTGGCAGTGGGGAGGTTTACATTTTTGTTTGTTGATAAAACAGTTTCATGTTTGTTTTCTTGCATTTTTCATCCTGTTCAGGACGATTGCATATAAAATCTCTATGTAAAATCATCATAGTGTAAAATTCAAAGAAATCACAAGTTCATCTTCAAAATCCATCTTGTTTTTAGTGTAAAACCCTCCCTTTTATGTGCATCTGAATGTTAAATACAGGTCTACCTTAATAAATTAAAATATCATTAAGTTTATTTCAGCACACATTACACTGAGTGACATATTTCAAGTATTTGTTTGAGAATTTGATTGATAATGGCTTACAGTAAACAAAAACCACAAATTCAGCTTCTCAGAACAGTAAAAAGTAATATTTAATAATAAAATGTAATAGTATGGCTCATAATATATTGGGGGCAGCTAAATTGTTCCAATAATCATCAAAATTAGTAGAAATAAACGCTTTAAATATAAAACTGTGTGAATACTGAATCTCTACAAGTATTAAACAATATTCTAATTTATTGAGATGCACCTGCAATGTGTTTAAAGTGAATTTTAAAACTGGGTTGTTACACTAAAGTCACTTTGCATAAAGATTTGGACACAAAGAAACTTCCAGAAATGATTTTAGTAAATTATGGCTTGTGATTATATAATAAGGACCGACTAGAAAAATGTAAACCTCTCCTTTAACCAGCCCCTGCGTCTCATTTAAGGTTGAGGGCCAGCAGGGGGCGCTCCTCCCTTCTCTGCCAGGGGCTTTTCTTCTCCTCCTCTCCATCCTCATGTGCTGCATCATCATCTGGGGAGACAGACAGCAGCGCGTGATCAGTCCTGAAAGTCATTTCCTCCGGCGTGGGCAGAGGAGGAGGAGACGCGGGAGACGCCAGGGAAACCGAGGGTGGTTCCTGTAGTATTTGGACATCCTCAGCTGTTTGCCCCTCCACAAGCCCTGATAACTGGTTCTCTCTCTTACGCTCAGCTTTGTCTGACGGGGTGGGTCTGGTTTTCCCGCCCTCAGCCTTTGGGGTGCGTTTCTCCTCAACGCCGCCTCCCCCCTCCAGATCATCCACGTACACCAGCTGGGTGTAAGCTGTGGCTGGTGTGGCAGTCTTTCTCTCGGAGGCCCTCTCTTCATGCTCTGCGTCTCCCCCCCTGCGCCCCGCTCTGGGCTCATTCAGGTCCACACCAGAGTCCAGACTGGCGTCGTTGCCATGCCTACCACTGCTGTCATAATCTTGCTGATCTCCTGAGCTCTGTGAACTGTTTTGACAACCCGCCCGCTGGAGGTCGATGTACGAGTGGCGGATGTGAGCGTTGGAGCGTCCGTCCAGAGACACAAACCAAGCCCGTGGGTGAGGCAGAGGTTTTCCTCCTCTCAGCTCCATTAAAGTCTTTTCAGCCAACAAGGTATCCTCTTTGTTTATTTCAACAAGAGCCGTTTCCCCAAGAGCAGTCGGAATAGACAGAGACTCTGAGAGGCCGAGAGCCTCTGCCTCGCCCTGCTTGTTGGAGTCTGGGGCGCTATCGGACGGGCTGGGCCCAAGGGGCTGCTGGGAATGGGAGGCATTGAGCTCAGCCTGGATGGTCTCCAAGTCACTTTGCTGGTCGGTCTGCAACAGGAGGGCCTGACCAGACAGCGGGTGTTCACCAGGGAGGCGCATGTAATGTGCGGGGATCACCAGTGTGGGGCGCACTCTGGAGTAACCCTCTCCCGCACTCAGCAGGTCCACCGAGCCGCAGCAGAGCAGCTGGCCCGGTCGAGAGAGCAACTGAGGGATGGGGCGCTCCAGGTGGTCTACAGAACGGGACAGCAGGTGGTCGGGTGCCCTGCACTCCCCTCCTTCCGCCCTGCAGGGGGAGTGAGGCGGAGAAGACGGAGAGATGCAGTCAATAATGCCAATGCTGCTCAGCTGGGTAGCAGACACCTGGCCGTGATTGGACGACGAGAGCGCATCTGAAATCTGGTTGCTGGATGAGCAGACGGAGGTGTACGACTGACGGTAGCCCCTCTCTGTCCCGCAAGACAGGGCCGCCTTCAGCTGGAAAGTCTCTGCAGACTGCCGGTAGTCCCTGCTGCGAGGAGTCAGGTTGCCGAGTGACGAGCCGTGGTGGCTGTTGTTGCCGAGAGAGCAGCGGCTGTGTTTGCTGAGGTGGATCAGACTCTGCTGACGCCGAGTGTCTTGGGGCTCGTACGAAGAGGGCTTCAACATTGGCGTGGTCATGTCAGGCTCGGTTGCTGTGGAAACGAGCTCCAGCTGCACCTAAACAAAATAACATTTGGTCAAATAAATTGTATTAGACTCATTCAGTGTTGAGTACAGATATAAAGCAGCGGTCTAAGAAAATAAGATGTGATTTGTTTAGCAGAGCCATTGGATACAACTTTTTAGTTCAAGGATCTTAAACATGTTCAAAATATAACAACATTTTATGTTTTTAAACGTCTTTCTCACACTCACCCGCTACACCTGACTGGTCAGAGAAAGTTACAATAAAATCTCCAATAAAAGTTCTCAAAGTTTTCTGGAATTTAGTAAATGGTAATAATTTTGGTAATTCTGTTTGGTCTAACTTAACTTCAGACAGTGAGAAAAAATGTGAATGTGTCTTTTTATTATCTTTAAATACCTGGTTTCACCTACAAACAAAACGTTCCAAATTTAGGCTATTAATTAAACATCAATAGCCTAAACTTTGTTACCAAACTGTGCAGCCTGAACCTCAAAAATTTTCAAGGATTTTATTCAGAATTCAAACACTTTCCAAACCCAAAGTGGTTAAACATAACATATATAATCTTTAAAACCAAAGAAGGAGCTGAAATTTAAGCTGAGTGGATGAATTGAGCCCTAAAACCTGGAGGGTTTCAGACTGCACAAGTTATGGTGCCGTCGTTGTACAAGACTTCCCCATTCTGTCGCTCTTGCTCATCTTTGATCCTTCAAACTTAGAGAGGAGGTGTAACGCTGTCAGAGTGAATCCTTTCTGAAAAACTTGCAGGCATTGCCGAGTCTGACTCACTGAGGAGGCTGCCACAGCTGTTGATTTCAATTCCAGATATACTTACTGATTTACTCTCCACAATCTAAATCTGGGGACAGACTACATGACTTTCACAATCTCCACAAATTTTGAAAAGACATAAAGTTCACACTGGAAGTTCAGCAGATTATTGTTTACAAAACACATTTTTATATTTCTGTTTATATTGCATTTTAAATGTTGGGCTGTATGTTAATAACCTTTCACTATTTAGGTCAAAGAGGTCACGGTGAAATTTATTTACAAAGCATGTTTCCAAAAGCACAGGCTACACAAAGTTCTCTACAAGGAAAAAAAACAGCCAAAGTGCTCAAAGGCATCAAAAGGCAAAGGAATCAAATCAAAGAGTTTAAAGAGCTTCATACTTAAGTCTTAAACATCTAAGTGTCTGTCTCTTTTTTCATTTTTACCACTACGTTTATAATCGATTAGTTTATAGCTTGTATTATGTCTAATGTTTTGCATTTATGATAATGTCATACATTCACTCAAAGATCTTGAGACAAAATTTATACAAGTAACAATAACTGAATAAAAATCGCCTTATTACTGTTGTAGTGGCTCCCTTTTATTGGCTTTCGGTGATCAGTTCACACTATCCAACTGCGACAAGATTCAACTGAAAAAAAAACAAACTTGTGCTGCTGACAGAAACTGCTGCAACCTTTACTGCCTTGGAGTTGGTGGTAACATTTAGTCAAAAAACTTTGACAGAAGAGTTCCCTTCATAAGATGAATAACTGAGTAGACAGACCTCATTGCTGATGAGGTTCATGTGGGACATGGAGGTTGCTTGATCCTTCTTCGTGCTGTCAAGACCAGCTGACAGAGTGAACTTGCGATGAGACCCTCGAGGCTTCAAACAGCGGCGTCTGTTCAACACAGACACAGCGGAGCACATGAGTTAGTTGTCTAACTCATGTTGTTTCTATATGTTGCTGCATATAGAAACAACAACAACGCATAATTTTTCCCACAATTAATACTGAGCAACCTCAATCTCTACAGTTGAGCTGTAAACCCAGATGCTTACATTATTTGGCTATGAGTCCAAAAGAATGTAAATTTTATTTGTAACGCTACTAGGGTAGCATTAGAAAATACAGTAAGCTAAGCTGCTTTAAATTAATGCTCTTTACAACTATCAAGGGGAGCTACTTTAGTGAGAGAGTGCTGCATCCTTAGTGCACAAAGGAGCTTTATCGCAGATCCTTCCTCTAAATCTTTTCATTTAAATATGTCATTTCTAATCACTACACAGTATTTTATAAATCATGTTTTAAATTTCCCCTTACTGCACAGCCTCTTATTCTTATTTGTTTGTTTTTGTATTTTTATTTTTGTGTGAATCTGCATTTTCTCACCCAGAATATCCAATTGAAATCCCAAATAGCTTTGCATTAGGTCTGATAAGGTATTTTTAAATGATTGACTTTCAGAGTCCTTGACTAAGGCATAAAAGCAACCTCTTGCGAATCAGTAAGACATATTGCTGTAAAAAGTTGATTATTATACATACCGGCAGTAGTACAAGAGCAGGCCCAGCAGGGACAGCAGAATAAAAGCCATGCCTCCAAGTATGGCCAACAGGAACATAGTATGGTAAGCACTGATGTCCCTTGCCATTATTGGACCTGCAAAAAAAAAAAAAAAAAAAAAAGTAATTTATTGACTAAAAAGACAAAGAAACAGCTCCTAAAAACAGAACAAATAAACTTTACTCTTAATTTTTGTTTAATTTCTTACCTGAGTTCAGAGGAGACATGGCGGCCACCCAATACCCGAGCTGGGGAGCGAGGTAGGTCAGAGTAAGCTGGTTCCCCACCTTCTGTACCTGACCCGAACTGCTCTTGATCCAGGCACCTAAAGAGGCAAAACCACATTGATTAAAATCTGACTTGGCCAAAAATAACAGCGTCAAAAAAAAAACTTCAGAAGAAAGTGACAAAGTGAAAACTGGATGGTCCAGGCTAAATTCCCATCTGACTCTCCCACATTAGGTTAAGACAATGGAGCATTATTGTAATCTTGTGCAAGAATTATTATCAATCCAACATAAGAAGTGGTAATGTATACAGAAGTTAGCGCTCCACAATTTTCAACTTTGCATTAAAAGTTTTAAATGGAGAGAACGATTTAACTTTAAATGAGAACATACCAATCTTGTGAACAAAAGACCAAATTTAGTCACTACGCCTTGGTCAATATTACTTTTCTTTGAATAGTGATGTAAAATGAAAACATTTTTACTGAATCCATAAAGTGACTTTGATAAGAAGTCTGACGTATTGTTTCAAAAAACCAGAATACCTCGGGCATTACAGCTGCTCTCTTACAGTACCTAAGTTAAAATACAACAAACACTTTATTTGTACGGTTTGAGGATATTTGACTAAAAGCTAGATAAGTTAAAACTTTTGAATCGAAAAGGATGCAATATCCAAACCCACCACAAGGAGGCAGCCTGAAAATACCAGCAGAGAGCCACAAAAAAGGAAATCACTAAACACAGCAGCAGTTTGAGCAATGTCATTACAATAAAACAACAACAAAGCCAAAGGCACTGATTGATTGGCTTACAGGGAATCTGCACTTGGAGGAAACATTCAACGGAGCCTTTACACTCCTGACCTGATGTGTTTTAGAGACAAATAGATGATATTTACACAAAACAAGCAAGAAATATTCAGGAATTTGCACGGACATTTAAAAAAGGGAAACTTAAAAGGGAGGTGGGAGAGTTTTAGAGAGCTAAAAATATAAATACAATAAAAGTCAGAGGGTAAAAAACATGCCAGCCGGAGGAAACAACAGTGGACAGACAGGAGGAAAGGAATGAGAGATAAGAGAAATGAAAGACAGGATGAAAGAAATGAGAGCTGCTGTGTGACTCATCTCCTCTCACTGTGTTCAGGCCTGCTCGGATCCACTGAGGTCCTGTCTGAACCGTTTCCACAAGGGACTCCTCTCAGAGAGCGGCTGACCCATTTAATAGTGACATTTAATGAATCTGTTCCCACGCTTCCACACAATGCAACGCAGGAAAAGTAAAATAGTGACTCCTAAAGCTTTGCAAACATTTAGAAAGCGCACAATCCTTTCACTCGTCCATGCAAAGTCAACACAGCCGACTATAGTTAGTAGCAGGCTCATCTCAGGGAGCTGCTCTGATTTGCATCCGACTCCCACCTCAAGATGAAGGTGCGTCTGTTTGCAGACCGCAGACGCACACAGAGGCAGCAGGTGAACTCGATCTGTTTGTATATGACATCATTTAGCTCCATGCCAGCTTGACATCCAACAATACAACAGCTCGTCCGTTATACAAGACAAACAGGTTTCTGTGTGTCGTCCATGTGGACATTTCATAAACAAAACCGCTTTCATTGTATCCCGGCTTTTATCAGACCCCAAAAGCACTAAGGGATTTCAATGTTTCCTCTTTGTTGGATGGTTATCATGGCTACATAACTCCAAATATGTATGTTAAACAGCCATGTGTCCAGAGAGGAGACTTATTCAGAAGTGAGGGCTCTGTTGTCACTCAGTTGGTGAGTTGCTAAGGAACGAGGGGTGTAACCTGGAGAAGGGTCTGAGCTTCTGTTGTGGAAATATACGCCAATACAGGCTGTGTTTCTGTCCTCTTTAGGTTCCCATCAGATTATTCTCAATAAGCTCTGGATGTGGATACCTTGAGCACTTTAAAGATTTGTGTTTAAAGCCTTTAAACAGAGTCTGTCGAACCCTGTGATTATTTTCTACCATGTCTGAAGGTATAGCTGGTCGAAATGGCTGAAAAACCTGGCACGACATAAGCGTTTCATATCAGTTGATATCAATAATTATCGCTAATTTTTGAATTTTTGGATTTCTGTTTTAAACTAGAGGCATTACCGTTCCTGTTTTATCCACAGTTTTTATTCCAAGCCGCTGTTTTTTATTTTTAAGTAGTCATGAGGCACGACGGTGAAACCTGAAACTGCTGTTGCGCAAGTTACTCAACAGATTGTTGCTAGGCAGCAACTGCTGAGTAACTTCAAGAAACTCAACAGATTGTTGCTAGGTAACAACTGCTGAGTAACTTTAAGTTACTCAACAGATTGTTGCTAGGTAACAACTGCTGAGTAACTTCAAGTTACTCAACAAGTTGTTGCTAGCTATCTAGGAGCAAGTGAGTTAGTTGACGCTTCGAACCTTGCTTAACTGTGAGAGGCCTCAAGCCTTTCCTCTGCCTACGTCCCCCAGAATGCTGTGCGGTTCTGGATGGGAGATCAGTGAATATTCTATATACTCATAATTCTATCAGATGTATTGTCTATTGATATTTACCACATGTCGATTGCAATACTTATTATTAATTTATTGCCCAACCCTACCTCAAAGTAAACTTCAAATATTAAAGTTAATTTGAATGATTCTGTTTAAAAACCACAGGAAATATTCATAAAACAGACGAAAAGAAGAGTTATTAGTCTCCCCTTATCTAACTTCCAAATGCAGTTTTCTCTGCCAATATGAATATGCACTGGAAGGCCTCCGATACTGCTCAAAAGTATTCATGCCCCTGGGAATTTTTCACATTTTGTCATACTACAACCAGAAACTTTACTGTATTTTTCATATGTTATTATTCAACACAAACTAATTGTGAAACAGATGGTTTTCAAAGTTTTTTACAAATTAAAATTTGTAAACATTTGTGTTCAGGGTGATGCGCACTGTGCTCCCACCACACACACCATTTTGCACGTAGGCAAAAAAGTTACACGTGCCATCATCTGACCGGAACACCTTCTTTGACATGTTTGAAGCATCCTCTAAGAGGTCATGATAAACTATAGACAAGTTTTCTTCCAACAATACTTTTCTTTTTGTCAGTCTGTCAGTTTAGGTGGTCAGTCGTGTTTTGGTAGGTTTACTCTGTCCACTTTCAGATGGTGAAATGAACAGAGCTGTGTGAGATTCTTAAAGATTGAAACACTGTTTTAAAACCTAAATCTGATTTAAACCGAACCTCAACTTTTTCTTTGACTTCTAGTGTTCACGTTTCTGTCTGTAAAATAAAAGAAAAAAAAAAGGAATGGCATGCCTAATTTGTTTTTAGTTTAAAGTTTTTCAGTAAAAAAAACATAATGGCAACAGATAATATTCTACTATGGTTTATTTTATTTACAAAGACCCTCAATATGGCCGAAACATAAATAGACTACAGGGAAACAAACTAAACAAAACAGAAAGGAGTGTTTGTATGCAAACCAAATTCCATTTAAATGCAAATTATGCTTGTTATATTAAAAAACAAAGTCAGACAATGCATTAGTCATTGCAGTAGTACGAGGACAAATGGTAGCTTCTGCAGCCTATATGTTGACATAAATGTTATGATTTCCTGCTAGTCCACTCAGCTACCGCTACCAAACAATTTCAGTTCTAGATAAAACATTGCAGCACATCTAATTTCACCAGGAAAAAAATATGTCCTAAAACCTTTTTTCTGCACTGGAACAGCACAAATACGACAAAGACACAGAAGAAGTCAGGAAATGTGAGCCTAATGTGGCTGCAGAGGAATGTTTAATAGCGCAGGCTTGTGCAACTCCACTTATGATCACTTCATTGTCTTTCAGAGCCAACTGTCCGAGAGGAACTGGGTGTGTCCCACATGGGACGTTTGATAAACACAGATTTCTGGAAAAACATCAGAAGGTATGTCGAGGCTTTAAGCGTTCATAAACCAATGCTGCAAAACTCTTTGCTATTGTTTAGTTTGAGATTTAACAGAGCCGGGGGAGATTATGCATTCATGGGCCAAACTTGTGATGTCTAACACTACTTTGATTTGCAGATTAATGTGGAACTGGGTCTGGTCATTGTATGACTTCATGAATCAAGTTATTCATTACTGACTCTGACCTGAGTGGCTGCACAGTAAGAGTATGCACATGGCTTGTAATAATTTGCATACTGTGGTGTTTTAGTTAGTGATTTACCTTTAAGTGAAGATTCTAATAGTTACATGAAGCAACCGTGACCTTTGACTTTTTCATCTTCAAAGTGACTCTGCTTACCAGAACATTTAAGATGAATCCCATTTCACCAATAGCCCCTCACTCCTCACCCATTACCCAACATTGTGAAGAGGTAGTGAGTCCCAAAGGTTTTTATTTAGCGTAGGGGAAGCGCTAAGGGAAATGGTTTAAAAAATGACGTTTTGGTACTTGCAAATCACCTGACAACTGTAAATATTTTCTCAGTTAACATGTTTGAATGGCACAGTAATCCCTGTAATGTATAACTTCCAACATTTGATAGCACTGTTTATGGTTTCCCCACTGCTGAGCCATAAAGGATATTCCTGTTCTATTAATAAACTCCTTCATCCCCCCATCTCAACTTTGTTTGATTTTTCTTAGATTTGTTGTGACTTTATGGAGATTTTAAAGTACAAGCAGACTAGCTTGTGTATTTAAAGTTCTGTGAGATGCCATTTCTGTATTTTTAATCTTAGACAAGTCTTTCAGCTTTCAGAAACTTTTCCTGAGTTTGAAGTCTTTGAATAAATAACTTGTTTCTGAATCCAGAGAGAAAAGCCTTCACAGATCCAAACCTGATTTAAAGAGAGCATCGCTGCTGTTTAAGTGACCTCTACTTAAAGCAGGGCTATCCTGTGTCTTTGTCTCTAAGCTAAAGTCAAAATCGAAAAGAGACACTCTCCCTAGATGTCCTGAGCGGATGCTGAGGTGAATGCTGACGGATTCGCTGGCTGTCTCTATCATTTCCTGCTATTCCATTTTTCTCAATGCTCCTGATTAGAACAGACATAAATAAAAACAGATCTTTTGGTCATAAAACCCTGGATCAGATAAGCTTTACAGTTTTAATCAGCCTGATTACTATAGCAAAAAGCTTCAGATCCATTCAAACCATAAAGTTAGAAATAGTATGTTTTATAATTGCCTATTTGTCTTGGCTAAGCTTGTTTTCTTTAATATTTTATGTGATATGCAATCATTGATTATTGTTGGTTGTGGCATTTCATACATATTAAAACACAAATAAATTTCAGAGGGTAATTGTTAAAAACTCAATAGAGAAGGGTGAATCAAATAAACCTGAAAAGCCTCGAAACTTGTTTGATTTTGACAACTAGTGAAATTAGTTATCCACATTAAATTCAAAAACATATTTAATGACTTAATGTCACATATTCCTCTCTGCTCAGTGATTGAAACTCATTCCTACTTACCTAAACGAGGGTCAAATCTCCAAGCAGGGATGTGATCATTTTCCCTCAAGTTGCTGTCTGCCGGCAGAGGAACGGAGAACGTGATTGGCCCGTTCACCTGCAGCTCCGCTCCATCGCTGGCCAATAGATGTACAGAGATGGCTGCTACTGGAGTCAGCTCAAACTTCTTCTCTTTGCCTGCGAGAGCGCAAGTGAGAGAGCGTAAGAGAGAAAAATGTAGCAAAAAGGAAAGTAAGCAAGAGGAAGGTAACAGTGCAGGAGGAGGGGTGGAGACAGGAGCAAACAGCGGGGTTGTTACAAAGAAAACCAAACAACTTAGATAAAGGAAAGTCATTGAGCTGGACAGGAAAGAAAGCAAGGGAAAACAGGAAAGAAGGAAACAGAGTGGAAAAAAAGCCTGGATACAAGAAGATGTTGAGTGTCACAAAGCAAGAACATGCCAGCAGGAAACATAAAAGAGGTAAGGACAGAGATATCTGGAGAGTTGCTCAAGCTTAAGGAGAAATAGGGACATACAAAATGATTATAACACATATCAAGACGTGGATAAGATTCCCTGAAAGCATGCAGCCATGGGGCTGGAGTTAGAACAGAGAGCACACAAAGGGCTTATTGTGTTTCAGTAGATGAGACAGAAAGGCTTCCAGAGGTAGTGGCTGTACTTCTCCTGACTCACTCAACTCCCTCACTGCAGGCTTTACATTCCCCTCAGCTGTGACTTGTTTTAAAAACGCCGCTTTACCTACTTTGTGCTGGAGCTGCAGTCTGACCCTCACCTGTGCTGTTGCTGCCCAGAACCTGCAGGTGGGGAAAGTGCTGGATGCGTGACGGCGAGCTTGCCACAGTAAGCAGAGCAGTCAGGTTGGCGAAGGACGTGTCGGCAGGAAGACTGAGAGCTCTGCGCAGGAAATGGATGCTGGGCTGGCCTCTTAATCCTTAGAGAATACCAGATAGGTCACAGACAAATAAGGCAAATATTTTAACACATGCAAAAACATTGATGGTTGAGACTGATAAGACACTTCCCATAACCAAAATAGTGGTTTCAAGTTGTTGTTTTCCTGCTAATATTAACAACATGAACTAAATTTGGTGGCTGGATTCTGATGATTTCCAGCCTAATCAGAAGTAAAGTTAACAATGCAGCATGTTCCAGGCAGTAGAAACTGTATCGGTAAGGACAACAAGAAAAATGCAATGATTACAGCTGTTTTGTTTTATTTTTTGTTTTATATTTGTAAACCCCTGATTCACAGCAACAGCTAAACAATGTTATCATCTGTTCAGGGTTGTTTGCATTCGCTGATTAGAAGAAGAAAGATTAGATTTTTAGGCTGCAATCAACTGTAAAATCAGCTGATTCCAGTCATCAGCAGCAGCTCTATTCCCTTAGACATCTAATGTTATTCTGTTTTATGCTAAATTCTACACAAATTTTGCATTTGTGTAGAATGTAAAATTCTACACCTCCTCCTGCACTAAAACTACTCTAACCCTTTTCACTTAACTTCCTGTTTCACCATGTCTCTTGAAAGCCAAAGAATGTGTCATTCAAAACAGTAACATTAGCATATTTTTTGTTTGCAAAACTCATTTTGAGGTGTTTTGTAGGATTTGCTTTATTGTGTATGCAGTTCATGTTGACCTGAATGACTAATATTCAATTCTTCTTTTATACTATGACAGCTCCTCAGGACATAACTTTATTTGTATTAAATGTGTTACTTCAAAAAGATCCTTGGAAATGTTATTTGCACTTTAAACAACAACAATGTTAGAATCCTGGCTTTTATTTGGAAGGTTATGTGCAGCAATTTAAACCTTTTTGTAAGACTATCATATGGCAAAAATAAAGCCTAAAAAAATCTCACAACTTTGACCACAATCTTTTGAAAAAAGGGCCAAAAGATCAGTAATTATAGGCCTTAACAACAACAAAAAAAACTAAAACATTGCAACATTCTGGAGGGATTGACTAAAGATGAGCTAAAGGGCCAAATCTCGTTTGAAGCTACAAACTCAAGAGTTGTTATGGTGTGATTTTTTCTAAAAAAATAAATAAATAAAAAAATAAGCATTATGATTGAGGTTTTGAGGATTTCAACTGACGGAGAAATAAACCCCACTCTAATCCCTCCTGGAACAGCAGCAGAGGAAGACATGTGCAGGAAGTAGATCAGGGGGTTTTCAACATATTTCTGCAGAACGCGTTAGATTTTCCATCTGATTAGCAAAAAGCTTGCTTTTCAAGTTCTGGGCCTGTAATGAGTTTTTGCCCACGGAGACACACTAGCTCACAGATTTGTGCTTCCTTGGTTTACGGTCCAGATGTGCCCACTGTGCGTTTATAAACAACACCTGGGACATGCTCCGCCATCCAAAGCAATACCAGAAGACGCAGGAACTGCAAAGCCATTTTTGCCACATGCTGTAGAAAGTTGATGATGCTGCGAGTCACTCATGAAATAGTTAAACCAGCTACAACTCTCCTTTTACTTTTTAACTTACTTTTCTTAAATAGATGAGGTTGTTTGTAGCTTTTTTTTTAAACTAAAGCAATGAACGATTTCGCAAATTATTCTCATGAATCTGCAAGTCCTCCAGCTCTTAAAAAAACATTTGCTGAACCAATTTCTGCACCCAATAAGACATTCACAACCCTGCTACAATAATATTTGCTGAAAAGAACGGTGCACTTTAAGACCAATACCCAGAGACTAACAAAATGCTTGTGCATTGGCTAAGTTTTCTGGCAGTGATTAAAGCAGCTCTAAAGTTTAGCTGAGTGTGTCCTTTAATAGAGCTTTTACGGATTAAGATTGAGCAGTATTATGAATTAGAGGAGAGTAAGAAAGCAAAAACACAGTGTACATTTTCAATAACAGTTAATAGTAAAAAAGAACTTTGAGACTATATTACTTTGCAGATTTTCAATGAAGAAAATCTAAAACTGGAGTAAAGAAAGTAAAGGGAAATTTAGTCACTCAATTTGTTTCTGTGTAGATGTCAAAACCTAAAAACACCGCAATAAATAAATGCATTTTTTTCTCACCGATGTTTGTCTCCGCATGTTTTACAAAGCATTTTTACTTTTCCCGTCCTTGCCTAATGCATTTCTATAAATTCAGTCATCATCAATCAGGCTTAATGGAAGCAACTGGGGATCGATGCCGTAAAGATAATGCACAGGTTGACCTTTTCTCTCAACCATTCTGACGCCTACTTCTGACATTTCCCTGCAAAATAAAAACAGCTCCCATTTAATTTCTCATATTTGCTGCCTTTTATGTACTTATCCCATGCTTATCCATACGTTACATATTTAATACAATAAAAACAGTGCATGTAGCCAGACTCAGCAAGGTGATGTCATTGTGGCCTGTGTTGAGAGCACATTCCTGAGCAGTGAGGCAGGCCCAGCAGCCTGCAAGTGCTCCCGGCTCCACTCTTTTTCTGGTGCTGTGTGAATTTTTGAGCCTGCAGAATGAAGTCCACTTTCGTGTTCCTTTCTAAAACTTGCTCTGAACATTAAAGTTTTAACATCATTTCCTTTTTGTGAGGCTGTTTTTTTGCAAAACGAGGCAATCCCTTCACTGATCTGTGTGTTCCCTACTTCAACTTTCCTTTTTCCCTCCACTTTTTCTCATCTCATCTGTTCCTCCTTCTGTTGGACACTCTCTGCCCATCCCCCTTTCTGGCATTTACCCCCCATCCTCCCAAACTGCTCCACCCAGCACCCCATAACCCAGAACACTGTATTCTTCCTCTCCCCTTTTATTATGTTTATTTGGTGCCACACGCCAAGGTTTATTACCCCCAGGTGCTGCTGCAGCAACAGAAAACGCGGTGAAACAAAGTGTTGGAAACTGCGCTCCGGCACGTGCTCAGCCTCATGCTTTCAGGAGGTTTTCACATTAATGGAGTCTGCTGATAATTCTTTTTTTACTCTTTGTCAGAGACAAAGAGGATGAATTACACCCCCGCTGGTCACAAATACACAAAAGAGCCAGCAAACAAAGAAAGTGAATTAATTCACATGGCTAATGTCTAATGTAATTTGTCCTGAACAAAAAAGCTAGACTACAAAGACACAATTGTGAATCATTTTCCGCAAATTGGATTTCTACTTCTACCATCTACACAAATGACTTGACGTTTTCTATTGAAAGCCATTTTTTGTATTCATTCCTTCGTGTTTAATCTACGTTTAATCTGCTGAAATTCTAAAATTTATCATCAGTAAAAATGTTCAATGTTATTTATCTTACAACGATTTTAAAATCTATGCACAGACTTCTGATGGCGTCAAAACCCTTTTTTTGCAGAGTTTGCACAGCTATTTTATGACAGCCTAAAGTGTGCAATGGATGACAGGGGAGTGGGGAGTTCAAAATACCACAATTTGCTGGATTACCAAAGACCTGGGTGCAGATTAAGTTTAAGGGCCTTTTTCATGAAATTGCCTGCAGTTTAATTGCAGGATGAGCCCCTCTTCAAGCTGCCTCTGGTAGGTCATAAATCGACCACTCCAGCTCCGGCTGGCCACATTTAACAATGATGTGTGCAAACAAAATTATGCCAGCTTGCAGAACCAGCTGATAACAGCAGAACTGTTACTGCTGCAGTTCGCCACATCCAACCACGTATAACTCAGTGGCTCAGAGTCGTACCAGCCGGTCATTTTCTTATGGAAAAGTGATGCAGCGCAAAAAAAAGAAAGAAAGAAACAAATTCTACTAATTTTTAGACTTATTTTCAATTAAATACATTATGTTCTTGTTTAAAATAATTTCTGTTTTGCAGAGAATGTTTCACATTGAATAGAAACAGACTGTCTTCTCTATAAATCATTTAATAAACGTGGCTGCTGTATGACGGCAGTTTTCACTTTTACAAATCTAACAGACAGAGGTTGAAAGGTCAAACAGCCTTCCTGTCCTTTGATTGTTCCTTTGCTGATTTGTCTAAATATACTCAAGAAAGGACATCCTGTGGCAGCCATTTGGTGCAAAGTCCCAAGTGGCAAAGGGGTGAAATAATCCGTCTGAATGATCAGCAGATAAAACAACAAACATGGATTCCTTTGGAGCAGCGTTTCACATTCTTACTTTATTTCTACAGAAAACAACTGGCTCCGAATCTTCTCTCAGTAACAGCTTCCACACCAAGAGGTTTGGCTGTCTGGTAGCAAACAGGCATGGTGACTGAAAAGATCACATGTAGTTTCTGGCCAGCTGGTCAATCTGAAAATTGACCAATTTTGGTGAACAACCAATTTCTGGGAGGATCTCTAAAACCTGAGTGTGAGGATTTCTGACAGCATTTTCAGGACTACAAACATGTATAACAAGCCTTTATCAGCTGTAGGAAAGTTAAAGCCACGTAAAAACACTTATTTACCTTGTAGACTTGACTTAATCTCCACAACATCTTCATACACCATCAGGGTAGCGGCTCTTTCTGGAAGCAGATCCAGACTGATGGAGGAAAACACTAGAAATGAAACAAACCACACAGTGAGCACATCACCCAAATTCACTGCCTGATTAACATTCAGCCAACTACCTGAGCAATGTACTGATCGTTATCAGACATTACAAGTCATTAATGTTGCATTCTACATATTTAATAGCCCAACTTTCATCCTGTGTGCAGCGCAGGACTGAAACCTGACCCAGCAAACTGTAGCTCTTTCCTCTTCCTTCCTTCCTTTCACTCCTTCATTGTTCAGAGCTGGTAAGCGTGATAATCCAGTTGGCTGCCGTTCTGTTGCCTCATAATAACCTTCCCCAAATAAACCCCCCTGCAGCCACACACACACCCCCACACTATACTACAGGCTCTTGGGATACATTTTGACAGCGTGAGTGTGTGCGTTACTGAAAAAGAGGCTTAGGAAGACCCCTTGCTGGGTTTTGGCATCTAATATAATAAATTAGTAATGAAGCACTCCACTCATCATAAGCTCCCACACATGCGGTGTCTATTTTATACACAAACTGGTGGAAGGGACTATAATGTACAGATAGTAGAAATAAGCATTCTCATTGGAAGAAGTTCATCGTTGTTTTTAATGCTTTTGTTTTATAATATCTCACAAACACCTACCTGGCAATTTGGAGGGAGTCCAGGGAACAGAGTTTGGCACATATCCCTGTCTGGTTGCGGTGACAACGAGTGGTGTCCCAAGGCGGTAAGGGAAGCGCAAATATGTGTTGCCATCAGCTGACGAGGTTTCTGTGGCTACAGAAGTGTGATTGGCGAAGAGCTGTATGGTCGCTCCGAGCAAGGGCTGCTGAGTGCTGGCGTCACTCAGATGAACCTTCAGAGTCACTTCTGTGGACACAACAACAAACAATCCAGTCAGAGCGCAGCATCTACAATCTAAATCATAGTGAAAATTGAGTGATATATGGGTGAAAAACATAGAGGTGTTATAATTACAGTCATCTAAAATACCATCGTCTCATTATCTGGGCTTAGCTTCTGTGCCAGACGTTTGGCCTCTAATCCACATCCCAGAAAATAAGAGCCGTCTGACCATTTTCTGGGCCTGAGCCAATGACACTTCCACTACAACACAATGGACCATTTCCCTCTGTCAAAGAAGCCTTGGACCAGATGGAAAAACAGCTGCCTTTACAAACAACTCTAATGGAAGTATGGAATAAAACTTGCTACATCACCATAGCGGTACCAGTAATATAAGTATATAAATAGATATTTTTCTATACTCTGCCGAGCAACAATGCAACATGGAGGGCTGATTGCCTCACATGTGGCTCCCCTGGAGTGTCGTAAAAGAGTCAAGCTGATTTAGATGTTTAACTGGTTAGTCAGAGCATAAAGACTGTTTGCAACTGCTTTTGATTAGCACTAACAGATCAATATTTCAGCTTTCCAACTTGAGTGTTGTGTAAGTAGAGGGAATAATTTCACTTTTTGGATGACTGCATGTTTGTTGACTGCCAACAAATTTAGCAAACCTTTTTTGAATCTAAACAACAACAACTGGAGAGCAAAAAATAAAAGTACCAAATTATTTTCACTTCCCTTTAAGAACTTGACGAACTGTTGATTTTTGTTTTTAAACAGTAATAAACTAAAAAGAAAAAAAAAGGGGGAAATAAAAACATTAAAAATGTATTAATTTCTAGATGCACATTTCTAGAAGTAATATAGTCATATACTATCACTTTTATTGGTGTTTTATACTTTAAAGGATTATGTGCCAATAAAGAACCACTTCATTTTTTCATCACCACATTAATCATACCTTCAACTTCATCATATTTGGTCACATTTCAACCACAATGTTTAATGTATTTTAATGGGACTATATGTGCTAGAAAAACACAAAGTAGGGAAAAACATGATGCATGTTTTTTTTTGCAAAATCTGTATTATGGTGTTCAGCCCCATTTACTCTCAGACCTCTTCGAAATCAAGTGTAGTTACTTACCTTCATTGATCAGCTAATTAGTAATTTAATATGAGAACAGTCCTCAACACAAATCCAGCTGCTCTGTGAAGTTTGTTAGAAAACATTAAGGAACAAACAGCATCATGAAGACCAAAGAACACAGCAGACAGGTCAGGGAGAAAGTCGTTTAAAGAAAAGTTGGGTCAAAAAGCAATGCCCCAAGTTTTGAACATCCAACAGAGCGTGAAGCTACCATCAACTGTAAACTAGAGCTGCACAATATATTGAATCACGACTGTCATTACGCATTTAGAAAAGACTGCTTGGGGGCAAAACTTGGTTGACTGCTACCGCTCAAGTGACAAGCGTTTGATCGGTGGACTGGGTTTTCACTACTCTCAATGTCAAACCCAGATGTGAATTTTTGTGACAAGCATGGTAAGGTTCATGAAAAGCAGAGATGGCATCACAACAAACGTAAAAAATGAGGAAAATGTGAGTTTTTCATAAGACAGATCACCAATACTAACTTTTCCAGTATATTTTTGACATAAAGTAGAAGGTCTAACCTTCAAATATCTTTTATGGGACAATTGTATTTATCCGGAAACGCAAAAAGTTTTAAGGGGCCGAATTAAACAATGCTTCAGGTTCGCTTTAAAATAACCTTTAGGTCAGTTTGAGTTATTTCTTGCAGCAAAATCAGGAAAACGTAATGACAGTGAGTTGGACTTTTATTTTGCATTTTTATCCTCAATTCCTGCTTGTTCCTTTCAACAGCGCCAAAGGTGGTTTGGTTTAAAAATATTCAACTCAAATATTCGAATCACATGCCGAAACCAAACATCCATTTTATCCTCATAGCCCAGAGGTATGACAAAAACAATCTCAGTAGAAAAACACTATATTTTTCACAAACACACAAAGCCACAGTCCTCCCGTTTTTGTTACATGACAAGAGGGACCCAGTCTGACCCATGGCGACCTCTCACTTACAGCTAAAAGGTTCCTCCACCTCTCTGTCTTCACTAAACCGTGTTCACTTCCCAGAGCTCTCTGAAGCTGGATTTTGTCATAACTCCCTCTTGAAGCCCCACCCTCAGCGACACACACACACACACGCACACCCAAACACATACCTACCCTTGACTAGACATGCTACCCACCCCCACTCAGGGATCCTCTGGTCAGTGGGAAACCACTCTGTCGACATGGAGAGGAGAGTTCAGTCACAGTGCAGCTCCACCTAACAATAGTTTCTCTGCCGGAGATAAATGGGTGGAAGGTAACTGGTGCTTAGTGCGAGGCCAGATTTGGCAGAACAGTGTGTCAATCTCATGCTGAACAGATGATTATCCTCCAGAGTGAAGATCTGCTTCAAGTCTTTACCTCATTCTCCTTTATTGTATCACTACCACTCTAATGCAAGCCTGGATTTTATCCCCCCTCAACAAGAAAGTCTTCACTGCCTTTTATGACCTCACGTCCTGTCCCACTCCCAGATATTCTGCTAGGGGTACCAGCTGTGTTCACTTAAAAAAGAAATACTCCCCTGAGAGAGTCGGGCTTAAATCACAAGTACAAATCCAACGGTCTCCTCCCAGAGCTCATCCAATAAATCACTACTGAGGTGACATCATGGTTAAACAAGCTAAGAGTCTCCCTTCTTTACTCCAACACACAGAAAAAAAGGAGGAGATCAGTCTGGTCCAAGCCTCTATATTTCCAAATCTGCCTCTTCTTATTCACCCACTTCCTATCTGTGGGTGGAAAACAGAGGCATGAAAGCGTTTGATCTGACCAACGCTGCGATCTCAGATTAATTATCACCTACGACAGCAGCCAAAGCAGCAGGGCGGCTCTCTGTTTGGTTGCAAGCAGAATCAATGACCACACAGAGAGCGCAGGAGGAGAACAGAATACATGTGCATGTTTGCTCATGCTACACCTTGGATTATATTTTGGAGAGGCCATTCATTGCAGCACCTTTCACCAGAGGTCTAATGAGCTGGTAATGGATGGTGTGGCTGGCCTCCACTGGGTGTGTGAAATATTTAGATGCTGTTCCAAACGGGGGAAGAGAAAATGTTGTCTTACTTGCACACAACACTTAGCGTAATAATAGACACTCTTGGATTCACTGGTGTAGCATAATCAGTGGTTATCTCACCACCAGGGGTCAATTGAGGTTTTAACAACCAAACACTGATTTCTTGAAATATAACCTCATATGTGGTATTTATAGAAGTTATTCACAGGGCGTTAAATATACTGTATTGGATAAATTATCTATATTTTACGTAATAATACTGTGTTAGTACTCCAAACATTTGCATGTTTGATGAATAACTTCCACTTGTGGGTTTGTTGAAATTCACCAAAAAATGGGCTGGTGAGCAGAACCTGATAGATTTAAGTGTGACAAGCCAGACGGAAACTCAAAAATCAGATCAGTGAATGCGCCGCATTAAAGGCTACAGATTGCACTGACAACAATCTTCAGTCAAGAAGACATTATTGAGAGAAGAAGACTATACGTTATTAGAAGCTCCAAAAAAGAAAACTTTTATTTCTCCACATGTCAAACTGTGATTCATTCAGGCTGCAAGAGAACAAGACTTCCTGCTGATAACAGGAAGGCTGAACAGGATATAGCAAAGTTTAATTCTTTCTGAGCTTTTGATTGTTGTCCGACAATAAGAACGCTGAGTTTGGAAATGGTGGTAAACTTTTGGAAATCTCAAGAATGAAGGATCTACAGTGTAAGATCAAAATAATTTGTAACCTGGGAAGGTTTAGTTTTAAAATGTCTTTCATTTAACCAAAGTTTGTTTCTGATGGGACAAACAATCAATTTGAAAGAAATATGGATTTATTTACATGTTTTTAAAACAGCATGTAAGAAAGTATTTATATTCTTCTCAGAAATCAATGGGAAACTCTTTACTAGCATTACAGTTATCAAAACCTTTGCAGATCAGCTTTTTGCACGTTTCCATGGGTATTTTGTTGATGAGTCCAAATCTTCAAATTCTTCAAATCTTCTTACCATCACCCTGATCAGATTCAGGGCAGGATTTAGGTGGGCCGTTCCAGAACATTAATGTTGCTTTAAGTCAGAAAAAATTTGCTAGTCAAATTAAAGGATTGCTTTATAACCTTTATATGTTAGGGGTATGAATAGTTTAGGCTTTATTCCTAAAAGAATATATATGAGAATTGTAATTTTAGAAGAGCCAGCATGTGCCAATAGCTAAATACTAAATCTAAACAATTAGATATAAGATACTAAAGGAGGTTTCAAATGTCAACTTTGACATAACTTCATATACGTTTTGAAATAACCATTTAAACTCACCAAATCCAAAGATTTTTCTTTTCTTTTGCAGGAATCCCCTGATGTTGCCTCTTCTCTTATTACGAATAATTATTGACCACTTACAGTGGAAGACATAAAGTCTTATGTAGTTCTTTCATATATAATAAAGACAATCTGTTATTCCCAAAGAAATGCCAATTCAAATTTTCTGATAAACCTTTAAAACTCACAGATAACCAATTACAAATCATGCAAAACAAGCTACACCAAACCAAACCACTGAGGTTTTAAATAATACTTAAAAGTTAAAAGAAATGAGTCAAATATCATAGCAAATAGTTTCACCACTTTAGCACAGAACAGTAACCTGGAAAAGGGCCAATTCATCATCTCAATTAGAAGCACATGGTTAATTAGAAAAACATCCTGCAGTCACGTGAGAAGAGTGAAAGAGCAGAAGACGCCTTTCACTGCATCCTCTGCTGTTATTCTGCAGACACTACGCAGTATGATGGTAAGAATCATACGGAAATATTAATAATTAAATTCAACATTTGAACTGTTGAACTGTAATAGTGTAACTATATTACTGGGTTGACTTCTACAACGAAATCAAATGGATCTCCAATACCGAGCTTGAAAAAAGTGAAACACAACAAAAACAGGCAGCTCCAACTTTATTGACACCTCCAGCACCTATAGCGTGAAAAGACGTAAAATTAAAATATCTTTTACTTCATTAGCATAAGTTCTAACTGGATATTTAATAAGTAGACGACCTTCAATTTAAGTTCATTTCTTAATGAAAAATTTAAAATAATTTACAAAAAAGCATAATATCAAACTGAAAACAAATTTCTACAAAAATACTGACAAAGATATTTTATAGTATAAATTAAATGACTGAATAAAGAATAACCTCGTTTAACGTGACTGATCTAATTCGAGAGCGGTCCAACCAGTTAGTATTGGTCGTCTCACAATAAGTGGACATAACGTAGAAAACTCGAGTGTGCGACACCAGTGTCTGAAATGTCTAGTCAATGGTTAATCAGTACTGGCTGCCATTACAGCATAAAGACTAAAGAACACTCCAAGCAAAGCAGACAAAGGATTATTGAAAAGTACAAGTCAGTGGATGGATACAAAAAAAAAAATCCATCCATCTGCACATGCCATCATTAAGAAATGGAAGGAAAATGTCTCACAATCAAGCTGTCCTCACAAACTGAGTGACAATCCAAGATGGAGACTAGTGAGAGAGGCTTTACAAGCTTCAGCAACTGAAATGAGAGATGCAAGAACTATTGCCTGGGTTCTTCACCAGTCACATGACAGCGGCAACGACACAGACACTGTTAAAGGAAACTCATCAAGGCTTAACTAGTTGGCCAAACGGCATGTGGGACACTCCATCATCATCTGGATGAAGGTTCTTTGGTTTGCATCAAACCGTATTTGTGTCAATGTATTACTGACTGTCTAAACTCCATCATCAGCAAGTAAAGATGCTCTGCTTCAAGTCAGAACGTAAGATGTGTGACGTCATGTGAAAAGAGTTTTGGTCTCATCAGATCTTTGGACTGATGAGACCAAAACTGAGCTTTTTGGCCACCATACGAGGCTCTGTGTTTGCTGGACACCAAACACTGTACATCACCACAAACACACCATCCCCACTGTGAAGCAGCACAGCACAATTTTCTACTTCTGTAGTAAATAATATGTTCAGATCATCATAGCTTTACTTCCCATTAATTAAATAACTAATTTCTATCAAGCACCACATTTCTTTCTGTCCTTGCTTAGACTTTTCCCTTCAGTTAATTGTGCATTTTGTTGCTTTATTACATAGTTCTCTCTTTAAAATTCGCAAGCAGCGGCTTATGCTTTGTAAGGGGAAAAAAGTGAATATTTTGTAGTAGACTGCAACTGAGTAGATGACTCCATGATATACAAAATTATTCTAGCTTCTTTATTTTAACCCCTCCACAAAAAAAGTGAGTCTGCTCGTCTGGTTAGCTACTTATACCCTGCAGGGTCAGGGCTGCTGTTTACTTGCAAAGTAACAAATAACATGTCGACGTGAAAAAAGGGCAAACAAAATGGGAGGACAGCATCTTATGTGGCAGCACGGATCAAAGTTGGCAATGCAAAATATACACAAATCCCATGTTTAAATAAGGCAGTAGTGTTTCCCTACCTGCCACTACTGCAGGTAAGGAAACAAGCTAGAGTCGTGTCCAGAAAGCTATTTTTACCTTCCTCTGGATTTAAAGGTAATGCCAGCCTCATTATCGCACCAGGAGGGGGAGATAATTAGATTACGTCATCAGACTGAAGAGCAAATGGACTCTCTTCAGTTCCCGTCAAAACACAGTAAGGCTCTCCTCTCAGGCTAAAAGGTCACTGACCTAATCTCTAAATGCAGCGCTCTTAATGCTCTGACACATGCTAGTCTTCACACCAAGATCTAGTGCTCCAAAGCCAGGCTTTGCTAGATGGTGACGATGTGATTTGGTTTGTCTGCATCACAAAATGTTTCTCCGTTAAGGATGCAACACCATGCCTCCTCCGGGCAGCAGTAACGTAAGCGAGATCTATATCTGCAGGGAGAATGTCTGTCTGGCTCCACTCATCCAGGCTGCTTGCATGATACATCAGGATGAATGCCGAGTATCGACCTGAGCCCGCTCTCCTTTGAGACAACTAAAGGTCAGTCTGAGGCAAAGTGAACACCAGAGGAGCAGAAACAAGAGACCCGAGGACAGAATGAACTAAAAAGGTTTCACAATCTTGAAAATGACCAAGATATCTTTTTTGCATCTCATCTTAAATCAGCAGCTTAAAGGAAAACCTGTCTCCACTACAAATTCTTGGCTTATTTAAAGGGAAAGTAACTGTATGTTTACATTTACAATCCCTCTGTAAAAACAAGTGCTGAGACAGGCCCAAATGTAGGCCAGGCATCAGTAAGTGAACACAGACAACAGCGAAGTGTGTGTGCTTGTGATGATAAATAAAAGTGATGAGTAAAACAGATGTGATTCCATGTTACCAGCTACTATGACAGGGCAGCTTTGAAGTTAGCAACTGGATGAGATGCAAACAGATAACTGGGATTTATAGCCGCTTTCAATCTTTGCTGGGCTTTGGTTTGTGTGGTGAAAAGACACCATGACAGATCTGTTTATTGTACAAACCTGCCGGAGAAGACATGGTTATGTTCACTTTACACATCCACTTTGAGACATCTGTAGCTGCTGTTATCTGCACTGTTGAAGTACGGAACACTAACCTTCAATCCATTTCATAATCCTGTTTTCTGTTATCATATTTTCTGCAAATTACGCTGAATAAATTGAATTTTAAGACTATTCCAATGGAGTAAGCTACTAGCATCTACATCCAGGTAAACACCTTCAATTAGGAGATCTTGTTCATAAAACTCAGCCATGTTCTATGCCTATTTCAGTATTTGAGAGATCACAAAACAAAATATACCAGTAGAGATCATGTCAAGCCAGGAGGAACAGAAAGAGAACAATCATAAGTTGCAGCAATTTGTTTAAGTCTTTCATGTATTTTTACTGTTCAGGAGTTGTTTGCTTAGTTATCTTAAAATGTGGTGTCAAATTTTTACTATGAGAAAAATTACTAAATATAGTTTGAATAAAGTAAAAAAAAAAAAAAAAAACATTTTTCTTTCATTTTGGACAATTACAAAAAACTAAATCTCACAAAAAAAAAAAATCCATCCATCTGAACATGCCATCATTAAAAAGAGAAATTCTTAATGATTCTTTGTGGAGAGAAAAAAACATTTTCACTGAATGTTTTATTTTACTCTGCGGGTTCTCCGGCTTCCTCCCACTGTCCAAAAACATGACTGTCAGATTAATTGGTCTCTCTAAAGTCTCCCAGGTGTGTGTGTGTGTGTGCATATGGTTGTTTGTCCTGTCTGTCTCTGTGTTGCCCTGCGACAGACTGGCGACCTGTCCAGGATGAACCCCGCCTCTCGCCTGAAAGGTGGCTGGAGATAGGCACCAGCAGCCCTCCCGACCCCACTAGGGACAAGGGTGTTGGAAAATGGATGGATGGGTGTTTTATTTTGCTTTGTTTTGTAGCATTTTGCCTTAGCTTTGTTTTATAAGTTTACATACACTGATGTTAAAAATAACTCAAACTCACGTCTATACATTGAAAATCATGTTGTAGCACAATTTTAATGCATCACTCAACATAAAATTAAGAACAAATCACTTGGCTGTCAATTGCTAAAAGTAAAATAGTCATTTAAGTGAGCATATCAATACATAAAAACCAATATAGACATATTATTTTTGTTCTGTTTTATCTCTTACATAAACGTGTATATTAAAAATTATAAATTAACTTAAAAGTAGTAGAACTATGATTATCTATTGTTATTTTTGTACTGTTTCAATATTTCACCCCACAGATTTAAAAAAAAAAAAAAAAAAAAAAAAAAAAAAAACACTGAAAAGAAATTAAAGTGCAGATAATAAACCGGGAACCTGCACTGTTTTAAATTTGCTCACTGATTTAAACCAGGATGCTCAGTTTTAAAGGGTAATATGGTAACTTCCTTACACTTAAAGCATACAATATTAATTTTGAAACACTTGAAAGAAAGTGCACTATGTTTTAACACGAAGAAGAGCATTAAAACTGTTTGCTTAGGAAAAGCAAGGCTAAGTTAAAAAGACAAACCCCAACAGCTGGAGTCATCTTTAAATTATCCTGAGGTTTCTAGATTTGAAATTTATATATCCCCGTAGGTCAGAGTGAATTATTAAATTATGGGTTTAATCTCACGGTGTCTTATCACCACTTTAAAGATGGCAAACTTCTTGTTTTGGTGTGTTTCCAGCTAACATGCTAACGTTAGCTTGGTTAGATTCCCCCTCAGCATCCGAGCTGCCTAGCGGCTCCGCTAGCCTCTACAGCGGCCAGCTAGCCTTCCTTTCTGACCGCACAAACAAGCAAAACAACGAATTAACTTTTTTACCTTGCGACGCTGTGCCCTCCGCTGAGGTTTTGGCTGCAGCTCTGAAGGTAAGGTATCCCAAAAGGCAGAGCACAGTTGGAGCGGTCCGACTCCAGTCCACAGCCCACATCATTGCAGATGTTAGTATCAAAGCAAAACGGCTCAAGAAACAAAGTAGAAACCAAACGTTTGGACTTTAAAAACTCACTGCAGGTCAACAACTGCGTTCATTCGGCAAAAAAACGCGACACTCCATGTTTCTGCGGCATCAGCAGTCCTGATTTTATGCCTGGAGAGCTGTGTTTCATCTGCCCCGTCGTGCATCCCCAGCCCTTTTTTTTTTTCTATCGACGGGCCAGGGTCAGGGAGGAAGACGGCCCCATTCCTCTGAGCCTCATGCCCCAGAACAGCACCAACAGGCGGCTTGCTCCACGCGCAGCACCGCTAACATCTATGGAGGTCTACCGCCACCTACTGGTAAAGAAGCGCAATGACTTAGCAATCATTTCTGTTCATTCCTCAGTTTATCCTCATATAATGGTAAATTCACTAATTGAAAAGCACTGGATTTACAGCTGTGTAATTAAGAAGAAAATGAAACTTGAAAATATTTTTGGTTTAAAATCTTATTTATTTATTTATTTATTTACTTTTTCTAACGGTGTTATTCATGGTGATTCACTTTAACGGTCAAGGCTGACAGAAATAAATTAATTCACAATATGCTTCAGCAAAGGGATATGTAATGTTTTAAATATGAAACACGTTTGTACTGAATTTCACATTTATTTTATTATAAATGTAGACACTTTACATATATGTTAGTATTTCTTAATGTACTTTAATATTTTATATAAGCTCATGATCATTAAGGTCAATCTGTGTTGTTTATCTATTTATTTATTATCAGATGGATGGATGTTACCTATGCTATATACTGTCACATAGATAGATCTACAATAAAACATACTTAAAATATGATTTTTTGAAAACGTAAACGTTAGTGTAGTATTGTTATCATTGAGGATTTTGTTTACATTGCAGAACCTTTTCTGCTGTGTACTAAGTCTTCTTTGCCTATCATGTTCTATAAATACACTCAGGTAAAATCCACACATAATTAGTATATTTGAGGATCTAGATGACACTGACACAGTGAAAAAAGAACAGATGCAGTCTGTAACATGACTGATGTTTTTAATATTTCTACCTTCTCTATGTTTTCACTAAAGAATGGCGTATAAACTATTTATGGAAAACCAAAGCCAAACATTTTATTTTATAGTTTACTTTTGCTCCCAAAAACAGGTAAAAGAAGATGGAAAAACTCAGTTCAAATTGGACATGTGATTTACCTTGACATTGAATAATGATTTAGGAGACAAAACAGGAACGTTGCAATACATTTTGATGTGTTGCTCTTTTTCATTTTACAGTTTCACCTTCTAAATTTCAAAATACAAACGTTTCTGAAAAGAACACAGGGTTTGTTATCATTTATGTTCCACCAGGACACCATTAAGTTTATTCCAAAGATAATCCAAGCTGATAGCTCATAAAAGCCCCACCAACCACTGCTAATGAATCACTAAAATCTACGGTACTGTCCTGGTTCTGGTTGGAAGAAGCTCTGGATCCACACCCAGGAAACATTAGTAGCAAACATGTTTGGATACCAAAGCTGGTAAAAATAGGAGGCGCTGAAGAATGATGCTTGTTCACCTTTCAGGTTTTCCTTATTTAGCATTGTTGTGTTAAATGAACATCTTCACGTTTGATAAATGCCCAGGCCAAATAGTAAGGGCCACAATGATACACTAATCTGAACGAGGCATGTCTAGCGAAATGTTATCTGTCTTACTTTATGGCAAGAGCAGGCAGGTTTCAAATATAACATAAGGTTGGTGTGTCTAATTTAGTTCATAATACCTCCAATATAATCCTTCGTACATAGATTAAGCTTGATTTTTATTATTTTGGTCATGTTTTGCAAAATCATCCAATGTTTCTCTCATGTGATGGTCGTTTTCTCCTGAATTACTGTCGTCACATGTTCACCTGTAAACTCCCTTTTTGGCCACACCTATAAAGAAAAGCTGGTTGTTAGTGAGAAGCTGACATGAAGTGCTCTACTGCCATAATCTTCTTTCTAAACACTGTTAACGTCATCTCTCTTGGTAAGAATGACCTTTGCTCAAACTCAACTATAAAGTTAAATGTTGTTTATTAAATGTCAGGCTTTGAATGTTATTGCATTCATGTGTTAATGTATACAAAACGTTACAAAATCATGTTTAGAAATAGGAAGCACGTGTTTTTCTTCTGTATCCAACTTTAAGTGTTAATTTCCTCTTTGTTGTTTTTCAGTTCCCCATGAAATAACATATTTTCTGGGCTGCTTTGAGAATGGCAGTACTGCGGTACAATTTGAATTTGATGATGAGGAAATGTTATATGTTGACATATAACATACCAACTAAAACCTCACCCTGGCCAGGTTTTAGTTGGTATGAGTACGCTTTGAGATGCTCGTGATAACGAGAAATGGTGTACAGTACTGCTGGATGTGTTGAGATACAAAGATAAATCTCCACAAAAAGAAGGTAAATAAACCCTAACATTAGTTTTCTGTGATAACAATATTGATAAAATGCTGATGAAACTGTGGTTTGTTCTTTGACTTTCGTTAGATGCTCCGAACTCCATGATCTTCTCTTCTAGAGAGGTGGAGCTGGAAGTTGAAAACAGCAGCACAGAATGTGCTTGGGCTAAGGCTAAAACCTTGGGAGCAACTGGTAACAATGGACAGCTAACTACAGACTTGACACTACAAGACAAGAACCCAACAAGGCACACAGGTGGGTTTAAATACATAAAGACAATCGGAGAAACAAGGAACAGGTGTTATTAATCAAGGGGTAGACGGGACAACACAGAGACGCCACAGAACACAGAAACCTAAATAAACACACAGAAACAACCAAATCCTTACAACACCTATTTTATAGAATCAGTGAAAGGGAAAAAAAATCACTAAGAAAACAATTTGAGGCTGTCTGGATCTACTAAAGAAAATGTCTCTGGGAAAAACTTCAGTATGTTGGGTAAGACAAATTTCCCTCTGACAAAATATAACATCATAAAATTACACTACCTGCAGACTATTAACGTCATAATGTTTTACACTCAGAGTAAAAAATTTCCGCCACATTGGTCACATGTTTCACTGTAAAATCCAGCGTTGGCAACGGCTACAAAGATAGGCGTGCCAGACAGAGACTATTTTCATTTACAAGCTGCAAGTCAAGCATGAAGTGCTCTGCTGTACTTGTCTTCATTCTCAACTCCTATTTTGTCTTCTCTCAAAGTAAGAACCATTTAGTGTTTTTTGTTCAAATAAAAGCTAAATGTTTTTTTGAATTTTAAATTCTACTGTATTGTTTTTCAGATCCCCATGAAATATCCTATCTTGTGGGCTGCTTTGATGATGGCAACACCAACATACAGTCTGAGTTTGATGGCGATCAGGTTTTATACGTTGATTTTCCAAAGGAGGAGATTGTGTTCACTGTGTCGCCCGTTATAGTTCCTGATCCACAAAAACTTTTGGGTGGATTTCATATCCTACAAGATGCTCTAGATAATCGAAGAATGTGTCCACCTATAGGGAAATTGGTTGAATATGAACTGAAGCCCTTGCATGAAGAAAAAGGTAACTGAATCTCAACAGTCATTCTCTCATTTGCCATAACTGATAAAACGCTGATGAAACGTTTCTTGTCTCGTGACCTTCAGACCCTCCAGACAGCATGATCTTTCCCTCTAGAGAGGTAGAACCTGGGGTAGAAAACAGCCTCGTCTGCTTTGTGAATAATTTCTATCCACCTTCCATCAAAGTCAGCTGGACTAAAAATGACGTCCCGGTTATGAGGGAAGTGTCTGTCAGTGACTACTCTCCTAATAATGATCAAACCTTCCGCCATTTCTCAACTTTGACCTTCACACCGAGAGAGGGGGACATTTACTCCTGCACGGTGGAACATCCTGCACTGGAGACGCCGAAGACAAGAATCTGGGGTAAATGTTTTATTTTTTTCATGTGATATGATGAAAACACAATGTAAATATTTCACAATGGCAAAGCTGATCTATAATATTTAAATTTTTCCTTTACAGAAGTTGAATTTGACAACGCAGATCCAAGTCTTGGTCCAGTTATTTACTGCGGAGTGGGTTTGGGTCTGGGAGTGATGGGGATCACTGTGGGAGTGTTTTTTATTGTCAAGGGACAACAAGTGAACTGATTTATCTGATGTTAAACATGATTAATATGGACGGTGGAATAAAAAAAATGCATATTTTCATGCATAACAACTTGAATAAAAAAAAATTGCACCTCATAATTTATTACCTTTAAACTATGTGGCGTTTCTCTTGAACTTGCTTTATCAGCCTGCATATTTGTAAATATTTTAGTGGTTATTCATCTGTGAAATCAGTTATTCAAGCTTTTTGCCATGGAGGACAAAATTATAGTTGACTAGAACTACTGACATAATTTTTATAGTTTTTCTCAGTGGCTTTATTGCATTTCTCAGAAATGTTGTCCGCTCTTCAAATCATTGTGTCACTTCTGCATATCAAGAAAGTAGTTTCTGGTTCCTTTGAGCAAGTTGCAAAGGTATTTGGACACCCATGCAAGTAATTATGTACAATTTTCTGCTTTTTCCTAAATTTTTAATTGCTTTTGTCATGTTGATCAAAATGTGTTATATGGGTCTCTGTTGAGTGGTCCCAACCTATGCAACATTTAAGCAAAGGTTTGTAGGATAAGTCTTTGCATGCAAAATGCTTGAACAAGACATGAAAATATGTCAAGCATATTTCCAGTTCCATTATGCATTTTTTTTTCTAAATCTTTCCTGAACTTATACATTGCTCCCACATGCTTAAATGTATTAAACATTAGCTCAACCAATAATTAACTAGTTTTCTGAAACAACTCAAAGGTACCATGAACCATCACATTCAGGAAATGCACTAAAGCCATTGAGAAAAAAATGAAAATAAAAAACTGATAATGCTGTGATTTTTTTTTTTTATGTTTTGTTTTGTTTTACATGCTCAAAAATAAACCGAACATGCAAAAATGTTTTTAAAAATTGAGTTGTCTGACTTTTACTGCTCATGGTTGATCTAAAATTTAGAGAAGGGTTTTGTACGTGAAGCAACTTCATAGTTTTGCTCTTAATTATTTAAGCAATTTTATTCCAGAGTGTGGATACCAGACTTCTCATATGTGCATTAATACCTGCTGATATTTAGTTTTAAAACTTAACAGGAAAGGCTGAAAATTAAAAAAGGGGTATTTCCATAATCTTGATCAAGAGAATGTTTTAGTCTGTTCTCAATAAAAAGAGCAGGGGAATGGTGTATTGGTCAATGTCTTTAGATTTAGGTTTAATTGATTCCTTTTGAGAAATTTTAAGCTGTCTTCATATTGTGAGATCAGTTATATTCTTGATTTTACAGTTCAAGCAGCTTTCCGGTCAGGGTGATTGCTTATTCTATTTAATATCCATTTCTTTTTGTTTTACGTTATTTTATTATTTTTTTTGATTATATCATTACTATTCCTATTACCGGTACTATTATTCTTATTAGATCTATAAAAAAGCATTTCCTTGTCCATAGTGTTGTATGTGTTGAAATAAATGATCACTTGAAATGAAACTAACAATGTAACAATGTGGACTGCTGTGTTCCTATTTTTCCTGATGTGTCATTTCTTTCCCCTGTCTGCATCTTTCGTTTACTACGTTTAGAAATTGTGGAGTACTCATTGCTTTAGACCAGCGTTTAACGTTATAATTTTAATATCGGAGCAAGGCGTAGAGAAAGTTTACAAATCAAGAACAAACTTAGAAAGCACCATCTACTTAACAACCCTGAACAAAAATCAAACACGGAGAACCAACATCTATCTTTACATTGTACAAATCTAGAACTCAAGCCAGAACATCTGGAACCATTTAGTTTTATACTTAGTAATAGAATTAAACATGGAGAACCAACATTTAGTATCAAAACAAGAATCCAGAGAAACCCCTATTAGTTTATAAATTACTTATTCTAATTGAACATTTTAGTTTTGTTGTTTTGTTTGTATTTCATTCTAATTCATGAAAGACACTTTGAACTGCCATGTTGCTAAAAGTGTGCTATATAAATAACATTACCTTATCTTACCTTTTATATTGACTCTTCAATGTATGCTTAACCAATGGGGAGCATACCTCCTCCTGACATGGAGATAAAAATCTTGTTTTGATCAGCAAAAGTGCCAATTGTGTAAGTGTGATAATGTGGGCAGCCGTCTTTTGTTTTATATTGACCTGTCAATAGTTAACTTATCTTCACATGTTTTTTTTATTGGTATGGGTGATATTCTCTTAAAATAATAATGCTGGTAAATCTACTGCTGCACTTCCTTGCTTATGCAGAATCATATTACTGCCAGTAAGCCGTCAGTCAGATCTCTGTTTTTCAGCTGACAATATGTGGACTCAAAGCTTAATTTTCTTGGAGCTTTTACTGGTGTTTTCATCCGAAGGTATGTGAGTTTTGGTCAACACAATCTTTATATGCGGTGCTGCTCTTGTAATTTCTCATAGCTGGAATGAGTTCACCGGATTTATTGATAATGTGTATGTTTTCTTATTTCTTAGGTGCTTTTTATGGTTATTATTTAGGCCGCTGCCAGTTTAACTCTCCTGACAGCAGTGATGTTGTGTTAGTGGAACAACTGTACTTCAATAAGATTTTACTTGGCCAATATAACAGCACTTTGGGAAAAGTGGTGGCGTTCATTAAGAAAGCAGAACCTTATGCAGATATGCTCAACAAGATGCCAAGATTCCAGGCACATCAAATATGGAAAATAAACCGCTGCAAAACAGGCGCACAACTGACAAGCGAAAATCTACCAGCTGCAGGTAATTTTCACAAGATGGTAAAAAAAAAATGTACAGGTAATTGGAAAAATATGTTATCTACCGTTAACATATTAACAAGTGTTTTAAACGTAAAAGCATATAAAGTTGCTGTAGTGTGACTATGCAAATGTTATGACTATGATAAATATTTGTCATTCAATTATAAATTTAGCCTTTGTTTTTTGTAGTGAAGCCCTACGTTTGGTTGAGGCCAGTGAAGGCAGAGTACAGTCAACATCAGCAGATGCTCATCTGCAGCGCATACGACTTCTATCCAAAAAAAATCAAGCTGACTTGGCTGAAAGACGGAAAGGAAGTCACATCTGGTGTGACATCCACTGACGAGATGCCCAATGGGAACTGGCTTCACCAGATCCACAGCTACCTGGAGTTCACACCTAAACCTGGAGAGAAGATCGCCTGCATGGTGCAGCATGCAAGCTTCCAGGAGCCACAGCTTTATGACTGGGGTGAGAACGTCTGAAAACAGATAAAATACTTTTTTTGTTTGCACTCAATTTGAACTCTTTAAATCTTTAGTACATTTACAGTTGTACTTACGTTCACATAAAATGCATTCAGGAAACAGACCCACTTCCACTTGTGTTAACCAATAATGCAGTACACACATAATATTTAACTAAAGGGAAAATTTACTGTGCTTAACTGGGAAATTACTGGAATATTTCTCCAACTGCCTGAAGTTCAGACATGATTTGACCTGGAATTAAACAAAAAAAAACAACAAGCCAAGCATAAATTTATACATTTGTGAAAAATATCAGTCCCAAAACCTGCACCTATTTTTACCCAAACCCAGGTTTTCATATGTCTTAAATCCATCCTGATGCAATCACTAACAGGCGTCTCCAAAAGCAGGTAAATGTGCGAGAGAAAACTCTATTCATACTCACACCACATACCTCATTATCTGGCCTTCATGTTATAACATTACAACAAAATGTGGAAACTTGCTTCAATGCAAGATTTGCAACTTGGTTTTTGAAAATTTTAGCTATCTAAAAAAGATTATGAGCTTACATTCACACTAAGCATAAAGCATAATTTTTCATATCATCCAAACTTTTATGGATTTGGCTTTCTTTAATGTGTCTTTTGTGCTATTAGTGATTTTATAACAGTGCCTGGGGCTGGGTGACATATGGTATAAATATGGACGAGAACTTTCATTAGTATGAATTGGGAGCATGTAAATCTAACATTGTGTTTATAATAAATGTTTTTTCAGAGCCTGAACTGGATTCAGGAAAAGACATACTAGTTGTTGGTTCAGCTGGGCTGCTGCTGGGTTTATTGTTTTCAGTCACTGGGTTCCTCTACTTCAAGAAGAAATCAATTGGTAAGAGAGTCGTTCAAAGTTTTACCAATACTGATAAAATCACTCAAATATCTTGTTTTTATAGTTTTTAAAATGCGGTACATCAATTTTATAGCTTTTCTTGCTTTTTTGACAGCAGAGCGGATGAGAGTCCCAACAACTGAGGTATGCTCTTAAATGCAGTCAATTTATTAGTCATTTCCAGAAACATTTATCTAACTCAGTGTTTTTTTTGTTTTGTTTTTTATATTCTGCAGGAGATTCCTGAAAACAACCTTTAAGTTTAAGTTTAGCTGTCTCAGGATCAGTGGCAAAAGATGCTGAGTTTGATTGCAGCTTCTCCCACCACGAACCACAGGACAAGGAACCAACCTTGTCCTGTGTTACTCCAAATACAGACCTTAAAAGCACATTGTGTTAACGTTGATTAAAAAAATACACACTTCAACTTAATGTTTTGTTTGGCATTTTTACGGGACCCATTTTAAGAACTGCAAGGCCAGTTCAATCTGATTTTAAAGTTGTGCAAAAAGTCCAAAAGGTAGTGAAAAGACCCTTTTTTTCTTCTGATTGATCATACAATAATCCAAATTATTGATGGGTAACATTTTCAAATTAATCCGTAATGTGACAAAACATATTTAAAGGATGTCACTTTATTAAAAATCAACGTGAAATCCACTGCATCAATTACAATTAGATTTATGTCTTTTAGAGAATAGAAAAAGTGCAAAATTTGGGAAAACCAATCAGTTTTATTTTAGGCATACTTATCGAGTCAAGATCAAATTATAGACTTTTCTACAGCTGCGTAAAAATCTTGCTCAAAGCTCCTGCTTGAATGAATTTGAAATGCATTGCTCATATAATTATTTTTTTATTATTTCTGCAAGCATAAAAGTGTGTAAGCATACTGCTTAAAATCTATATGAATGTGTGTATTTTTATATGAATGTTAGAACAAGATGACTTGTACAACTCATTTGTATGTGCATTCCTGATTATAAAGTAAATTTGATAATTAGCAGAAAAGATACATTAAAATGCTATTTGTTTTTACCTTTATGTGACATTTAATCAAGTTGTATTAGTCCAGTTGGCAAGAGTGAATTTTTTTTTTTTCAGTTTCTGAGTATTTTCCTTTAGTTTAACCCTCTGTTGTGCTTGATAAGAGATGCCTAAAAAGTTTATAAATACACACAGCACAGATGTCAGAATGTGTTTATCTACATTGTCTTCTACTTTTGTCTTGGGCAAATTAAAGTTCATACTAAGAGAAGAAGAACCTTTTATAATTGATGTGATATTTGCTGAGAAATCTTCCAGAAGAAAATCGTAATAATAATAATAATAATAATAATAATAATAATAATAATAATAATAATAAACTTTTGAATTTACAGTCAAAGATGGAGAGATTGGTGCTCTGTGGTGAAACACGCATCATACTAAACTTTACCTGTCAGTTAGAAAAAGAAAATCATTGCTATTTGCTAAATACTTCATATTAAAACTAAAACCAATGTCACAACTTGACGTATCGGATCTACTGTTCGAGTTCTGAATAATAACTTCAGCTCTTCCTAGCGGCGTCTCGGAGACATTACATAAACACGGTCCATCCCAAAAATTAAGTATAGAAATTGGTAAAAGCTCCAGATATTAGGTTATAAAAACAGCATTTTCAATGTGTCATGCAAAGTTTACAGATCAATGCGTCTTTTATATAAGTTGTTCTGACATATTAAACCCTAATGTCTGATCAGTAACAAGAAGGAAACATTCGCCTGTAAGACTCTGCACAGGGCTTAATAGCCCTCCGCTCTGCCTGCGCCAACGCCGCCTTCGAGCTCCAAAATAATGAGCCGCTTTGGATTTTATTTCATTTTTCTCTTCTTGTTAGTCAAAAGCCCGAGTGTGATTTTATTCCTGTGTTTCGCCATTTATGTTTACATCCATTACAGAACCCGCTAGGGAAGGAAAAAGCGGAGTGGCTGAATCTGATCGATGCAGGCAAATTGATGAGGATGTAGATCGTTTCGTCCAGCACCCGTCTCATTTATTTACAAACACGTCACGGACCTCTCGTCCTTGTCTCTGCGGTTGGAGGATGGCGTCAGACCCAAGTGATGGACTGTGCTGTTCCTGTCCCGGAGGTCGATACCAAAAACCAGGTCAGACGGGGGTGGTACCTCACCGGGCAGCGATAAGACCCGCAGGATGTTTGATAAGAGATGTCTATAAAGCAGAAACACAGAGCTGTGCACTGCAGTCCAGACAGAGGGTAGGACCCAAACCAACTGGTAAGACTCAACTTCTTATTTCATCCAAAGGATATTATTTGTTTTACCCTACAGATGAAATACTCTGAGCCAGCTAGAGAAGCAGTATCTTTAAATTAATTGTGTTTTTAATTTATCACAAATTTCTATTTTATCAAAACTTAGTTGATACCATCTGAAGGAAGACGCAGTGAAGTGAATGGTGAAATATTTCATTCTGATTCGGTATAGGGATCTGATAGAGATTAATGCCTGTAATACATTTATAAATCCCCTAAAAGCAGGAATATTTCCATCACTGAATTAATGTAGTGTAGTATATCCAGAGACATCATTTATATTTTGCCCAGATTTGATCTATTGTTGCAGACAAATGTGTTGGTCTCACTGGTAAATATGTGCAAAAAGCCTGGAAATAAATACTTCAATCACAAAAGCTTCATTTTGCTGTATTTTAGAAAATGTAACTTTTTATCCCATGAACCCAGAGGCGGTCCTAGCCTCTCTGACGTCCCCCCACCCTACAACAAAGTTGTTGACTGGGGGGACTTAAGAGTTGGGGCATTTGAGGACTGAGTGGAAGAAAGAGGGAGGTGCTCGCTAATGCCGTCCCCCATAAGATGCCACTCTGGGCGGTTGCCCATGTCGCCCATGTCGACAGCCACCACTGCTGGTACCTCTACCACTACCCTTAAAAAATAAATGTAACCAAAGACTTATAGCTTAAACATTACTTTTAAGTTGATATGGTTTCTTGCAACTTCCTATTAGTAATTAAGGAGTTCCTTTTTCCTGGGAAAAATCTGAATATAATGTGACACAGTGAACTATTTCTTTCAATTATTTTCCTGAATCAGGACCCTGTGGAGGATTGTTGTGCCGTACTTCCTAAAAACCAATCAAAATCCTGGAAATCCCCTCCGATGTGGCGTGCTAAGATCAGCAGCAAACAGGGTGCACTTACTCAACGCAACAATTTATTACTGATACATGTAAACAACATAAAACTAATTCAGAGAGGAACTGATCAGTGCAACCCCAAACGACACCCCACCACTACTGCATTAACCCAACGCCACCCTGGATAAATGACGCCACTGCAAGGCCCTTTATTTATGTTTTTCCACCACATGTTAAGCATACTAAGTGCTGCCTTATTAATAATAATAAGAGGGCTGCCAACCATTGCCCTAGCATTGAGTTGTTTTATTTTGAGGATTGATGGATTTTATTTCCCATGCTAAATAAATGTGTTCATACCAGAGGCAATAAACAGAAAGTCATGTTTATTTCAAGGCTCGTTAGACTATCTTTGTTGCCTATGCCTGTGTTTATTTGTAATTTTTATCACCAGTTGCTGACCTACATGTTAATTTTAACTCATGGTCAAAGATCTTGGCCTTACCCTGTTTCTTTTTATCAAGTGTGTTTGTTTTTCTGTATCCTCCACAGCTCTTCTTTGACACAGACTTATCTTCATCCTAATGGGCCTCATCCTGTCTGCCTGGCTGACCGGCCCACCAGCTGACGGTGTTCCCTCTTCTTCATCAGCTTTCCCTCCGCTGGCCGTCCCAACCTCGTCCAGAGTCACCCTCATCCTGAGCTCCTCTGCAGTGTCTCCAGGAGACAGACGCTCACACTGGAGCTCGCAGCACCGCTCTCCTCACTTCCGGCTCTCTCAAAGCAAGCAGGAAGTGACACGCGCACCTGCCGAGCTCAGCAGCGATGGGGTCAGGGCCGAGGTGGGGGTGGAGAGTGGGCTCCATGTGTGGGAGGTAACTTGGAACCCTGAGCACAGAGGAAGTCATGCAGTCATAGGAATTTCGAGGCAGGACTGTCCTCTGCAAGACTCGGGTTATAAAGTTCTGGTGGGTGGAGATACCCTGTCATGGGGATGGGAACTACAAACTAATCAGCTCTGGCATGGTGGAGAAACTCTGGCGTGTTTTCCATGTGAAAGGAGGGGGTCTCTTAGATTGAAATCCTCAAACTCACTGCACAGCAAAGCGGCAGATGCACCTGTCCTTATTCCTGAACGCGTCCAGCTGGTCTTGGATGCTGATGCGGGGACTCTGGGGTTTGCTGTCGATGGCACCTTCCTGGGTGTTGCATTCAGGGACCTTCCTCCTGGAGTGGAACTGTTCCCAGCAGTAAGCAGCGTGAGAGGAGGAGCACGGATTGAATTGCGCTATCTGAACGGAACCACACGTAAGTGTCCAACACATGAATTGTATTGTTAAACCAAGTTTAATACTGACATATTTGTTTCTACTACTTTTGCAGGTAATCCTCCCGCCCTGAAGGCTTTGTGTGGATTATCAATTCTGCAGAATTTAGGGCAGCAAAGGCAGAACCAAGTGGACAAACTGCCTCTACCATCTTTACTCCAACACTACCTGCTTTCCTCTTTCTAATTCCCTTGCACATTTACATGCAAATGTTTTTGCATTTTCTTTTAAATACATTTGTTTGTATTGCTTATGTTATTTATTGATAGTTTTATAATTGACAAACTAACTTTGGATAATGGCATTAAAAACCCTCACACAAGCCTGATAAGGACTCCTTCAGCTACAAAACACATGTAAATAGTCTGAATGTTTGTTTTAATAAATCTTTCCCAGGTGTCAGATCTTTCTTTTTTCCTTTTATTTCTGAAATAGTGAAGCACTGTCAGTAGTACTGCCTGTACAAGCTGATAGATGGAAATGTCACACTAAGCTTCTGATGTGAAATAAGACAGGCATGTCTAAAAAGGCAATAAAACAAAGTAAAAGGAGTATTGGCTTTGAAAAAACAAAACAAACAATATTTACATTTTAATAAAAAAAAATAACATGCCAAAAAATATTTACAACAATTTCCATAATCAATGGAAAATTTTCATTGGCATTACAGGTAATTAGCCCTTCTTGTTACTTCTTATTACTGCTGGCCACCTCATCCTCTTCATACAGGTTCAAATTTGAACTTTGACTGGGCCACTCCCAAATGCTAGTTCACCCTCAAGTTCAAATTTTTATTTGGAACTTATCTACCAATTTCTGCCATCCATACATGCATGTGTATTGATGCTGATGTGTCATTTCTGTGTCACTGTTTGTTTTAGTTAATACTTGATGGTGCAATTACTCCACCAGTATTTGATGAACTATGAACCGCTATTGTTATACTAAATGATTTGCCCAGATTTCACTTATCGGACGTAGTCAGGATATTTTTTATGTGTTAAAAAAATTGTACAAAGACAATAAAAGCTTCAAAAATGGAGAACAGAGAGTGAAATTCACCTTCTTTGTCTTTATCTGTCCTTTTCAGACCATTTCAGACCGCGCATTGGTGCAAAAACGTTCACCAAAACTGCAAGGGCTGACTAAAACCGTAATGAATATAAATAACAGTCTCAGAATAAGTTTAAGTTTATGTGAATCTTTGGTAAATTTATTAAAAAACAGAAACACCAACTGCTGTCAGAGGCATTAAATATTTTTTAGACGGGGATGGGGAGGGCGTTGTTGCCACAGCAACAAAATGAACAAAAAGGCTCGCGAGAGAAAAGGCGCGCTGAATATTCGGAAATAAAAAACTTTTCGAAATAATATAAGAACTGGTTTAAGAGGCGTATGGAAAAGTTTAAGGTTATTTTCATTCAGGAGATAAGACTCAAGTAGGTACGTAAATAAACACGGTTTGACCTGGTGAAGAAAGAAAAAACATTTATGACCTAGCTAAAACGAGCTAGCTTACTTTGTTAACTTGCTAATTAAAGTCGTCAACGTCTGCCTCTCTTTCATGGATAGTGGTTGAGTAAAGGGTATTTACACAGAATCTTTTTATTTTACTTTGTATTTTCAAAGAGTGAAGTTTTATATATATTCAGAATAATAATTTCAGTCAGATTAAATGTTTTACAAAACTACAGCTGATCAAATCTAGTTCAGACTTTTTACTGAACTTACAAATAAGACCTGCACTCATGAATAATAATGTATGGATGTAACTACTACTTCTAACGTATTCCTATTACTTACTATTAAAACATATTAGAAGATTTTAAAAAAAATTATGTAAATAATTAAAAATAATTCAGTAGCTACAAGGCATCAGTCAATTAAATAATTTCAACTCAAAGTGGGGGGGCAATGATCAAAAATATGTTTGGATACACAGTTTAAGTTGAGTATTTATAGAGCTTATTCATCTTTATTATTTTAGTGTAACATTTCCTGCTGTTGTCTTGTCACAGGTATTCTCTGACCCATTGCTACACGAGATAGAAATTGATTTGTCTTTTCTCTTCAAGTCAAAACTTGGACGTCCTGAACGCGCCGCAAGCCTCCTAGTGGAACATTAGAAACACCCCAGTAATTTGCTTTTCATCTTAACCCCCCTTACTTAGATTTTATGCAAATGACCAACGCAAAGTAATCCACAATTGTGGTAGTTGTACTCTAAATGCTTAAAAGGACCATTTAGAGTCATCCTGTATCAGCGTAATTTAGCTCTTTCTTAACACTAATGGCAGCCGCCCTTGAGGATCCAAGAGGAGCCATAGGTTTCAGGGACAATGGCAGCACTCCAGATGAAGAGGAGGAAGATGACACAGCAGCAGTAAGATGAACCTATTTACTAAAGGAGGCATTGAATAAACCCTGTGATATTTACATTTTTATTTCTAGGTTTTATTGAGTGTTTTAGTGCAGCGGGGACAGTTGGGCCTTTGTTTCTACGATAGTGGAAACTCGTCTTTACATTATATGGTGGATTCTCCTGATAACTATGAGCTTCACCTGTTGTCCAGAGGTAAAGAACAAACCTTTCACTCTTACAAATTAGGTTACAGTTTCATCTTTTAAGCAGCGTTTTACTTTTCGTCTCCTATTAAACTCCAACACATCTTTCTTTTCTGTTGTTTAGTCATTCAGGAGGTCAGGCCCCATGTAATCCTAACCAGTGCAAAGCAGGAGCGCTGCTTGACCCAATATTTGCAGCAACTTGGTGAGCTCTGAAAAAAACAGCACTAATACCAGATAACAAGTGAAAAACAAAAAATGTTAGGTGTTTTGTTTGAATGTAATGTTGGATGAGTTGTTTCTGTGTCAAGGGAACTTATTGAGATTAGAGATGTTTGACACCGTAGCTGGTAAATGTGATAAGAGGAAAACTGATTGTGAAAGCGGTTGTGTCCTGCTTTCATAATTAGGAAAGCTGCAGGACTAAGTGAAACTAGTCAGTAAATCAGGATTGTTCTAAACTCATGCTTTGGATTTCAGGTTCTGACCCACACTATAAACCCGAGGTGGTTACTTATCCGTATGTTGACTTTGGTAAAAACATACTCAATCACAAACTCCATACCTCCTCTTAAGTTTTCAGGCTAAAGATTTGTAAGGAAAAAAACCCACAATATATTCCAAACATAAACATAAAATTGCTCATCATGTTTAAATGTTGCAGGTCTGGAGGTCGGTAAGCAGAGGCTTCTTTCCGCCCATCTGCCTTTCCTCCCAGCTTGCATTTCAGAGAGGGACAAAATGTCTTATCTTTCCTCCTGTATCACCTTTGACTCACCCTTGATGGTGAGCCAGATCTCTATATGTTACCCTGTCCTTTTAGCCCAGTTATGAATCAGTCGCATTCTAGCATTTGAAAGGGTCTGTTCTCCTGTTGGAAAGCTTAGGGCAGTGGGAGCTCTGCTGAAATGTCTGGACAGGAGGAGAGTGGGAGTAGAACTGGAAGACAGCACTGTTGGAGTCCCAATCCTGCAGTTTCATGCCTACACACTGTGAGACACACAAACATGCAGTTAGACACACTCACAGGCACCTTAAGGTGTCTGTTTATTTTCCAGTATGAGGACCTCTAAAAGGTTTCTTGGAACTTCAAGTCAGCTCCCCCTTTGTCAAAATGTTTTTTGCGTTTTATCCCAATTTACTTCCATTTTGTTCCTGTAAACAAAACATTATGTGCCAGTATGCTTAGCCCATGTGTATCAGTTAATTTCTCCTGATATTTTTGAATTTTGATAAATTATGGAAATAAATATTTGTAAATCTCATTCATAATTCAATGTCAATTTAAATTACTTCAGAAGATTTTATATTACACCCTGTTTTCATTCATTGTGGTTCTAAACCCTTTTGTGTTGCTTGTCTTTTGTTCCGAGAGATTTCTGACTGATTATAGCATCTGATTAAGCCAAAAAAAAAAATCTCTCATACTTTTTTTATTAAAGTCATATATTTCCAATACTAGTGATTTAAATGTTTTAATAAAGAAGAAGGTAACAATTTTTGTCTGTTTTTTTTTTCTCATTATAGTGAAGAAGTGGTTTACATTGACTGGGACACCTACAGGCAAGTATTCAAAATATACCTTTGAAATTAATCTAATCTTTTATTCAATCCTGGCCTTCTGTGTTCTGTAGTCGCCATGCTTATCTGACAGAAACACACCTGATCGAAGTTAGTGAACAATTAGTTTCTGGCATGGTAATGACAAATTATTCATCATTTAAATCAGGTTATTTAAACAGAGAAAGATGCAGCATGGACTTGTAAACATGCGGAACTTTACATTCAAAACAGCAGTTTTTAAAATAAAGCCATTTAAGTGTTTCTCAGTTTTGTGAGGTTTATTTGATTGTTTCTGCTTTATCATTTTTTTCTTGTCACTACAAGTTGAGTTAAATAAGGTAAAATAAATGGATTCTACTTTAATGAGTAAAAAGGTAAATCAGTTAAATTATTTTTAGCTTTGTATATGACGGTGTGTTTTTTTCTGTTCTAGTGTACTTCAGATCTTTAAATCAGATCTGCACCCATCAGTCTACAAACTGCAGTCAGGTGAAAAGGAAGGACTAAGTCTCTTTGGTAAGCGCCTCAGATGGTAGAACTTTTCTGATGTAATTTCCTGTTATTTAAAAGGTTTTATATAAATTAATTCTTGTTTGTGTGCACTACAGGAATATTGAACCGATGTAGGAGCAAATTTGGATCCAAATTGCTACGGTGAGAAATTATAAGTTCAGTGGTACAAAATAAAAGAAATTCAGGTATCAAGATTATTTTCAAAAATATGGACAAGTATTTTGTTTGGTATATTTCAGTGTAAAGAAATCCTATCTTTCTTGCTTTTGTCTGACAGTCAGTGGTTTCTTCGACCTACACGAGACCTTGCAGTGTTGTACAGGAGACAGGAAGTGATCCGTTTCTTTACTTCGCCTCGAAACTCGGACGTCCTGAACACCTTGCAGGCCTCGTTACGGAACATCAGAAACATACCAGTAACTGACTTTGGATCTGTCCACTTTAAACGCCTCTTGGTATTCATACGGTATTCATACCAACTGAACTTTTACAAACATTTGTGGTTGTTACATGAAAAGTTGTGAAAATGGTTGAAGAGTTGTGTATAATTTTGTAAAGCATTGTATATAGTAAGATATCCTTAAAAGAAAAGGAAGTTTTCATGGATACCTGTACATGTTAGGGTGTTCTGCGTCGCATGACTCTCTCCAGCACCAAAGTCACTGACTGGCAGACTCTCTACAAGGTTGGAGCCACTCTATTCTGTTGTTTTGTTATGCGTCTTTATTGTTTGACACGGCTACTAAAACACATCGATATGTTTCTGTCTGGATGTCAGACGGTATACAGCGCAGTGTGCATCAGGGACTCGGTGCGGCACCTCCCTCAATCTATTCAGCTGTTTCGGGAGATCAGTGAAAAACTCTCTGAGGATCTTCACTACATCGCCGCTCTCATAAACAAAGTTGTGAGTTTTTCCTCTCTCATACAATTTTATACTACTTTCTTTGAGATCTTATGGATTTTGTTATTAAAAGCTGAATAGAGTTGATGTTAATGAGTGTAGTAATATTTATATAGGTGGATTTTGATGCCAGCTTAGAAGAGAACCGCTTCACTGTCAAACCCAACGTTGATCCTGCCATTGATGAGAGTACGTGCACAGATTCACCCATTCGGCTCTGATGTGCTGGATCTTTATGTGGTTCTGTCTTGGCTCTGCTTTTTTCAGAGAAAAGGAGGATGATGGGGCTGTCTGACTTCCTGACTGACGTTGCCAGAAGAGAGCTTGAACATCTAGACTCTCGAATCTCCTCCTGCTGTGTCATTTACCTCCCCCTGGTCAGATACTTCCACATATTTTAATTTTTTTTTGTCACCTCAGCCAGCTATAACTCGTATTATTCTAATTATGAAAACTGATAATACAACAAGATAAAATTCTTCTTCCAGATTGGATTTCTGCTCTCTGTGCCTCGACTGCCCAGCATGGTGGAAAAAGAGGATTTTGAAATGGAGGGACTTGAGTTTATGGTAAGTCTGTGTGGTCTCAAAGGGGCGACAAAATATCTGGTCAGGTTTCTACATTAACTCACTTGTCAACATTGTCTTTTACACGTCTGCACGCTTCGATGAGCCAGTTCCTCTCAGACGACCGGCTGCACTACCGTAGTCAAAGAACCAGAGAGCTGGACAGTCTCCTGGGAGACTTGCACTGTGACATTAGAGGTCTTTTGATTTCCCTCACCAAACATTTTTCTGGTGTCTGTTCAGCTAAGAGTAAATATCTTGTTTCTCAGACATGGAGACTGCAGTGATGACACAGTTGCAGAGTGCCGTCCTGGAAAGGAGCAATTCTCTGTATCAGGTTGGTGGGCGTCATTCAGAACAGCAGGTTGCAGTGTTTGCAAAATGACTCCCACTGTGATAAAATTGTTTTTGGCATCAGTGTAAAGCTCTTAATACGTGTGGGTGGACTTTGTTGTGATTAATGTTTTCATCTAATTAAATTGTTCACTTTATAACAAAAACAGATCTGGAGACCTTTTAGATGTTGTAATATGTGTTTCGTAATGGATTATTGGAAATGTTATTTTTCAGGGGAGGTTTAAGGTCAGTTGATGTATTATTGTTAATGGTTAGTCTGTGTGTTAACTATTAGGCAAATTGGAGATTAATGTAATAGAAGCAATACGTTTTGTTTTATTATAGGGATTCTAGAAATGTTCCTGTAAATAATGAAACACTCTGGAGGGGAATTTGGGAATTAAAAATAATTGCTCAGACTGATAAATATTTACAAATGTTTTGCATGTGCTAGCTGCTTTATTTCTGCCTTGGATTTAAATCACAGATTGCAGTAACTGCGTGCAAACAAGTGAAAGCAGCTACAAACAATTTGCACCTGCTGTGTATCAGCTCACAGTTGTACCCAGCTCAGCTACAAACACAGCAGGTGTAGAAATGATCGCTGTAAACTCCAGATGTTGACCTGATGAGGCTCTTCTCATCTGACTCTATCGAGGAAGAATCTGGTTCAAATTGCCTCGATGTAGATGCTTTTAATGCACCACTGCAGATTTTTAAAGCCAGGGGAAGAATTTATCCACTCATCTTATTTATTCAATAGTTAAAAAGATAGATTGCATTTAAAAATGTATCAGATTGTAAGATTATTCCATACTGCTGATCACATTTTGCTTTCTTAACAGGAAGTACATCCTTTAATTTGCACTTATATATAATTCCAGGTCTCATATGAGTTTATTTAAGGCTCACAATTGATAATCTACATGTGAACTCCTTATGTTTTGAATGTTCCACAATAATTAGGTTTGTATTGAGAATTTTACAAAAAAAAAACCCGCAGGATTTTAAAAACAACTTTAAACACTTATTTTACAAGATACATGATTTTCAGAAAAACCTAAGAGAAGATCCGTTCTAGTTACTGTGACATCTGTGCCCTGTTTCTGTAAAGCTGCCAGTGCAGAAGGTCACATTTTTCCTTTTCTCTCCACCTGCATCAAACCTCCCACCAGCTTGTAGTAGCTAGGTTTTCTTTACACTCAGCTGCAAACAGCTTTAGTATTTCAGTCAAAGGCATTTTGCTCTGGGATAGAAATGAAAGTAGGCAGACTTTTCCCCAATGAGAATACAGTCAAGACGACATCTTTCTTTGGATTTCTGGAGAATTAGAGGGACATACAAACTCCATTTTGTACAGATTTAGTTTGCACAAATAGCTTTGTGTACTTGTCCTTCAATGTTGTCAACCATGTTATGTGCCACTATTGCAACTTAATCTGCTTCTGCTTTCTCAATCCATAATATTGTTGTGTTAAATGGTTGAAAAATGTATAGTAGCTTTTTTTGTTTCTGCTAAGCCTAAAATATTGTAGTAAACGTCCAGGTTCTGGATCTCCTGGCTGAGCTGGACTGTCTGATGGCGATGAGCAGCGCCTCCCAGGAGTACAGCTACTCCTCACCCAAGCTCGCCAGACATAGAACAATAGCAATAACACAGGGAAGGTACCGACTCACTCTCAAGGTAACTAATTTGCAGGATGGACCCAGATATTCTTCCTGTGCTTTGTATTGATTTTCCAGACACCCGCTGCTGGAGCTGTGTTCTCCAGTGTTTGTGGCCAACTCCTTCCAGAGCTCTGAATCAGAGGGCAGAATCAAGGTCATCACTGGTCCAAACTCATCTGGCAAGAGCATCTTCCTCAAGCAGGTAGAAGCATCTGATCCTGGCCATAAAAAACAAGCATTAAGATATCAGTATGGTGCAATTAAAACTGTGATTAATTATTTTATGTTGGTCTGCTCCTTTCTCAATTCTTTGTTTTTATAAGTGGCAGAGTACATGACTTAGTATGCTCTCTGATATATTAAATCTGGGAAATTTTAGGAACAATTTCATCTTATTTTTTGTTTAAATAACCAATTTAGATATTTTATATACTAATATTTTATATTTTTAAATGAAACTTCTACATGAGAGACTGTTTTACTTGAAGTCCCAAAGTTAGGATAATTTCTGATAATCTACCAGGTAGGACTGTTGTAAACGAATATTTTAGTAATCGAGTAATCTATTGATTATTCTTACAATTAACCGGGTAATTGGATAAAAAAAAAAGATAAAATAAAACATTGGTAAATCTAACATAACAGCAGTGTTACTATCGCATATCAACATCAGTCCAATTTTTCACATTTGAGCTTCTCTAACAGTTACTTTTCTGTACTTTAGAAAATTAACCTGTAACAATAATAGCTCACTTTGTTAACTTGAAGAAAAGTTATACAAAAATCTGAAATTATA
>CAEGAE010058888.1:0-25639 GCA_903067095.1 Girardinus metallicus
TGATACAAAAAATACTAATTTAAGAATAAACTAACAAAATTCAAATGACTAAAGAAATAAAGAAAATAGCTCCAACAGGGAGTTTACTGCAGATTTTTCTCAAAAATTGTCAAAGACTTTCTCACTTGTACTAAACAGCTGCCTCAGCCTTAACTGATGTCAGATTATAGTCTGTGATCTATACACCAAGTAATAAAAAGTCGCATTTACTATCATAAATAAGTGCAAATATCTCAATTTCCAAATTAGTACCAGAAACACTTAGATTTTTATTGCAAAAAAATCACAAAAAACAATCATGCAATCCTGGAGGGACAGAAAAAATTTTCAATAATATTTAATTTTAGGAATTCATTCATAAGTTAACAGTTTGTGAACAGCTTTTATCAGTACATTGTGGCACCTCTGGCCCTTAAGAGCATTCATGATCTTGATTTGGCCCAAAACGAAAATGAGTTTGACACCCCTGCTTTTATGTGTTACACTACAACATTCTTTTTTTTTTTTTTTGTGGTCAAACATGAATGAGTAACAAATTAAACTTAGCTTAAATATATGTTCTTACTTAAACTAATAATTAAAAAATATATATATGGCAAAGAGAAACAAAGCAAAAGTATGTTTCTTATATTTTTCGTACCACAATAATCTTAACATGCTCGAAAATATTCAGGAACCGAATTCTCCAAACACTATAATGTGAATGTAGAAGGTAACATTTCTTCTGTACACCTACAATGTATTGCTTCTAAATATGTTTTATATCACTAAACAAATAGCTTGACTAGTTAAAAGGGTTTTTAAACAGGATGAAATAAAAACATAGCTAACATTTGGTTAAGTTTAGTTAAACAGAAGTCTATGTTTCTTTGCGCTGTATGTAACTCAACAGAACTGACTCCTGTCAAAAAAGAAAGAAAGAAAGAAAGAAGGGAAGTTAGAAAGACAGCACTCCATTCCATTTTTTTTTACCAATATATTTATTGAGTGGAAGGAATATTGAATATTCTTTTTTAAAAAATGCAAAAATTATATATAGACCTGTAATGTACAAATATATGTTCACAGTTTAACACAGTTCCCTTTGAATTGACACCACTTAGATTAAAAAGAAATATGGTTTGTTAAAGACACAACATGACAGAAATGTATAGTAGAGTATCAAAAATCATGCGTAATAAAAACCATTAATTGCCCTTTCAGTTTAAAAATCAATTATATCACAACTTGCATGTGCATAGTTAAAAAAACAAAACATATACAAAGCAAAGAACTGCACTGAGTATCAGGGAGCAAATGCAGATCAGTTGAGCTGCTACATTCGGTATAGTATTTGTGTACATGTGAATAAATGAGGCTTTGCACCACTTAAAAAAATGACTAACCATGACACCTGTCAAAGGTTTCAGATTAAACCAATTATAGCAACTCTACAAGCAGGAGAAAAATGTGTGATTTTAAATTGTTTGGATTTGGGAATGATATACAAGATACTATTTTTATGTACAAATATATTTTTATATATAAAGTGCACATTGGAGATGTACAAAGACGCTATTTAAACTATTTTATTCCCCAGGAGGTGTAAAAAAATGTGCTCTAAAATTTTGCTGGCATTTCATTGCAGTAAAACCTGTTACTGTGCATCCTATGATTATAAATATAGAGGAAAATTTACTAAATTTACTTTCCAATTACATCTTCTGAAAGCCATGCCTAAATGAAACAGAATTGTTTCTGAAATGCCAATATTTAAGAGCAAATTTCCATGCTTTGCACTTTGCATTTTTTGTCAAAGTGCCTTGCAAAAGTACCCATAACCCTTGAACATTTTCACATTTTGTCAAATTACAGCCATGAATTTTAATGTATTTTATGTAACAGAGCAACAGAAAAGTAGTGCATTTTTGTAAAATGGAAGGACTGCAAAACATAATGTGTGGTGGAAAACCGACTACACATTACTCCTAACACATCATCGCCATGGTGAAGCATGGTGGTGGTAAGATGATGCTGTGGGGGTGCTTTTCATCAGCACGGACTGATATAAAACCTTGTTACATACTGCAAAAGACTAAAAGCTAAGGCGGAGGTTCAGTTTGCTCAATCACATAAAATCCCATTACAGTACAGGGACGTAGCAGGCTATAGCACAAAATGTGTAAACGTTCAAGAGGAAGTAATACTTTGAAAGGCACTATAAAAAGTGTCATACTATAAAAAAAGGCTACCACGGTGTCACATCAAAAACCACAAGAGTTTAAACATACATAAAAACATCTTAATACACAAAGCATAATAGTTCTTCTACCCTTTAACCATTTTATGGGTGATTTTTTTCTCACTCACACAATAATGCCCCTGTGCAGCTATGTTCACATTTCTGAATGAAAACATTGATAAACACTTCACTCCTAAAAATGAGTGAGACCTGCAGTCCCACTTTTTAACATGCAAAAGCAGACCAAACCAAGACTGAGCTGCTTTTAGTAAGTGCATGTTTTCTTGCTCTGCACATGTGTCTGTGTGTGTGTGTCCAAGGGAAAGCAAGCGTTTAGCTACCTGTCTTCACTTCATCATGTAAGCTTGTAGAGGCAGATGTGGTGTGTGATGCAATGTGGTGGCCTATGATGGAGGAATTAGCATTAGCGTTAGTCACAGCTAGCTGCGCTCAAGAAGAAGCAAGACAACAAAAAAAAGGAAAAATAAGAAGCTTAAGGTGTATGACACAATGCACAGTGGGTGTGATGTGATACATTCTGGAGGGTTTTCACATTTTATTGTCCTAGCTAGCAAATAACATGTATAAAAGTGTGTGTCCAAGCCAACAAAATAAATATGAAGATCTGATGTTGCACTAAAGAGTCTGAGCATGCCAAGACTTGGTTGATGAGGCAGGTTGTTTCTGCAGACAGGAGGGCGCTGCTCTCAAGCCAGCTGAGATGCTGCAGCCGCTCAGGATCTTCCACAGCTGATCAGAGTCTGACACAGCAACCATAAATGTATAAATGAGAACAGGAAGGTGTTACCAGCTCTTACAAATGAGGTGAAAGGGTTCAAAACATGCACCCTGAGGAATATTTCCCCCAATCCCTTTCAGTCGGCCATTTTAACACCGTCAAGTCAAAGTGGTGAAGTCCCAACAATGAACCTCGGCCTGAAACACGTGTCGCCTGGCCGGCGTGGAGGATTTCACACTAACAGGTGGCGTTTCTTGTGCAGAGCCAGGTGGTCTGAGCGGGAGAAGCTGCGTTCGCAATCTGGACACTGGAACGGTTTGACCCCCGTGTGTTTGCGGAAGTGTCTCGTGAGCTCGTCTGAACGGGCGAACTTCCATGTGCAGCCTTCCCACACGCACTTGTAAGGTTTCTCTCCTACACAAAACAGAAGAAGAGAACAAATGCATGAAAGGAAGGTCACATTAGACTGAACAACTGGTGCTGGCATTGAGACGGGGCTGCAGTTGGGATCAATGTAATAGGTTTTGGTCAACAGTACATAAAAACAGCAGCGTCAGGAAGTGTTGCTTTTTAAGACCTGTAAGCCTGTCAAACAGATTCTGTTTTATTACATAGACAGGCCTGGTAGTAATTGGGCTGCCTGGGTGTCACTTCAGAAACTGAACTCGGCTTTCATAAAATGTGGTTAATTTCCGTTAATTAATTGTCAACAGGAAGTCGGTTAGTTTTTCACACTTTCTCACAAGTTGGTATGACAACACAAGTCATACCAACTCACAAGTTTTGAAATGAAGTCATCATTTCAAAACAGTTTTTTGCATTACCTTATCTTTGATATTTAAATGTATTTGCCGATCTAACAAAGAGCAAAACAAAGTAAATGTAAGGTAAAATACTGGTATTTACTTTATTCCCTCCAACATTAAAAGCTCTCCTAGGACGCCTCAAGGTTCAAGACGGTCTTGGAGCATTGAATGGTTACCGGCAGCAGTGAAAAGGCGAAGCCTCTTACCGGTGTGTGTTCTGCGATGCGCTTTGAGGTGAGAGCTCTTGGTGTACACTTTGTTGCAGCCAGAGAAGTCGCAGCAGTGAATTCGGCGCTTTTTCTGCGTGTCAGGCGACTCAGCTGGTAGAGGATGCTTGGAGCTCGTGCGAACTATCACTGATGGATTGTTGCACCTAAGACGGACAAAAAAGGGGGGAAAAATTAATATGATGTTATTCCCTCTCTACCTCAGGTGGCCAACAGAGGGCACCAGAGTCCTGTTTCAAAATGTTGAAATTTACAGCCTTTGATTTTATTGGACGCTACTATATTGAGGAATAGCTCATTTTTCCTCATCTATTTCTCTTTGCTTTGTAGTTTTACCATAAGCATATACCATATCTGTCTATCCACAGTTTGATTCTCTCAGAGATTGACCCCATACATAAGAAAAACAATAATTTCTAAAACCTGTGAAGCAGTAGATCTTTTGGTCTTTACAACCCTGCAAAGCTGGGTGCATAAAAATCCTAAAAGTGAGACTGAAGCCTACAGAGCTAAATAATACAATCCAAAAGATAAGAAGGGATACATGCCAAAAAAGTAAATAAATAAAAAAAAATAGCAGGGTGTGTCTTTTGTACCTTATCCTGAAGAACTAGGTGTGTATTTAAGTCAGTGGCAGTTGGGAGCAGGTGTCGAGCGTTAAAATGTGTATAAATTTTATGCATAAAGGAATGCAGAGAATCGCTCTGCAACACACATCGCTCAAAAGAACAGGGCTAAACCCATCATTATTAGACAGCTCTGACATATTTACAGCTTGGTTATAGTTTATAGTATAGGGTATATGTGTGTGTTTGTAGAGAGGAGATGTTGACAGATAAAGTCACACCTACTTATGCCTTCTTAAGGGGCCATTTATTTCTCAGTTGGCACGGCTACAAGAACAAGCTTGTAAAGGCAGCCACCCTGACAACAGAAACGGAGGGGTTGCTCTCAACTTACACACGGGAAAAAAAACAACCAAAAAAAAAAAAAGTAAGTGAGAACCAACTGCCAGTGTGGCTTTTTGACTATCACCTGTGAAAGAAAACCTGTAATTTTTTCTTTAAGGGGAAAAAAAGGCCTCTAGTTAGTGAAAGATGAGACGGTTCTGAAAAAAACCAGGGGAAGTGCAGAAGATTAGGAGCGGGAAGAAGAGAGAGGGAAGAAGTTTACGAGAAGTGACATGGACACACGTACAGCCTCTCCACTATCACTGGCAGCTCTGGTAAAGATGTGTGCAAAGGGCATATAATAAATTAACTTTGATAATTCCTCTTTGCACAATCACGCCAGAACATCCTGGGTCAACTCTTTTATTCGGCTTAACCCAAATTATTTATGTAGCATTTTTCTCTGACAGACGGAGATTGTCATAGAGAAAAGGTGGTTTTAAATCTAGTGAACCATTTCTGTCTTGATTTGACTGTATGTTTTGGACTTTTATCCAACTTCAAACCCAATGAAGACACATTCTTGCATTCATCTTTAAAATTACCTTTGGGTAAAAAGTCCCTGCCTAATTTTGCAGATTTCACGGTGGTGGAAAAGAAAAATCGTTTTTCTTAAGCAACTGGATGGAAATATTTCTTTTAGCTTCCTCCTTTGTCGCAACTACAGATGTTTTAAACATTTTAATCATTGCTCTGGCTGTAGACAGGGGCAAGTTGTTGTTACAATTTTCCAGTTTATGAAGATCAGCAGTAATTTGCCTTCAATCAATTCAATTGAATTGCATATCCTTTCGTCTTTTCCATTTTGAAAAGTGGGTAAAAATCAATGGGCCTCTGTGTTGCGTCTTATTTATACTCCAGAGAAGCAGAATGTCAATGAATGGAATAAAAATTACAAGTTTCAACACACTTTGATAAATTAAAAATAGTAAAAATGACAAAAAGTTCTTTATTTCCATTTATTTTATAGAAATTGTTAATAAGGGAACAGGGAACAAAAAAAAAAAAGAATGTTATAGTGTAACACATAAAAGCAGGGGTGTCAAACTCATTTTTGTTTTGGGTCAAATCAAGATCATGAATGCTCTTAAGGGCCAGAGGTGCCACAATGTACTGATAAAAGCTGTTCACAAACTGTTAACTTATGAATGAATTCCTAAAATTAAGTATTTCTACTGAAAGGGTGTGGCTGGTGAGCGGGAAGAGAATAAAAAAGGAAAGAACGATGATCCATGCAGAGGAACAACAGATTGTTTACACAATACTATTCTTAACAGCACATTATGTATAGGATTTCCAAAAGCTGTGAAGCAGTAGATCTTTCATCTTTACAGCCCTGCTTATAAAAATCCTAAAATGACACTGAAGCCTACAGAAGAGCAACAGAATATGATCTAAAAGAAAAGGAGGAAGTTTTATTGGTACGTTTACTGGCAGTAAAAGTGAAAAGTGCCATCATTTCTCCGAGGTATTTTTTACTGAAGAGGAGTGGCTAGTGAGAAAAGAGTGATTATTCATATAGAGGAAAGGCAGATATAATGTACAGTATGGAAAACATTTAACACATGGTGTAATTAGGATATTACCTTGCAAATACAATCTATTTGAACAAAGGAACATACAGTGAGTGTAGGTATTAGAAGGAAAATAGGGGAGCACTAATGTGAACAGTGAGCCGCTCACAAATAAGGTCTGCTTTGCTTGCACAACTTACGATTTATATTGGTAAATCTCATCAAGACTGAAACCTAAACCTAATTTTTAGCTATTAATCCAAACCACAGTTTTTGTTTTTCTGATTATGTCATTGCCTTTCTCCCAGCAGAAATCTTTGTTGGAGTATTTGCTCCAAAATCATTACTAATAAAGGAACAAAACTGCTATATCCTGTGTTTCAGTATCAAGGACCTTCATTGACTCTACTTGTGGGACAGCATCTTGGCTTTGAACAAATCTCAACATGGATCATGCTGAAACCGGGTCTATGAACAACACTTCCACATAAAGCTAAAGGGGAAGAACACAAAGCAGCTTGTGCAACTTTTGCCGTTTCTCAGAATCTGTGCATTTAGCTGGCGTCTGCGTGTGTCACTCACTCGTACTCGTGGGGTATCCTGATGACGGAGGATTTCATCTCATGGCTGCTCAGTGCATCCGGGGAGAGATCAGGTTGAGGCTCGGTTTTGATTGACTTGTGCAGGTCATGGACCTCCCCGTGCTTCGTAGAGTGAACTAGGTAAAACATAAGAGATACACTGTTTTGTTAGTTTTTTTTCTGTTTACATATCGTGAAACTTTTTGCGAAACTTCACATATAAATGGTTATCCCCAGACAGTAAAGTCAAGATTAACACCCAACAATGAAACTTTCACCAGCAGGTAGTGCCAAAGGAATGCCTCTTGTAAACTCTTTGTGTGTTTTTGTGTGCTGAGTTCTAGTATTTGGTTATTTTCATCAAATGTATACCTGCCAAATGTGGAACATTTAGAGAACTGAGTAGCTGCTGGTGCCCTCCAGCTGGCCACAAGCAACAGGACAAAAATACAACATCTTCCACAACAAAAAACAGAAAATTTGCTAAAATTGTTTTTCTAAGAGCTGCGTGGAAAAAGTGCTTCCTCATTATAAGTAAGAGACAAATATAGACGTTGAAGAAGGAACCAGTTTAGGGCAATAGCAAAACCCAGTTAACTGCTGTTTGAATCCAACTTATTATTATCACAATTGACTATTTTCTTTGTGAGAAGACATTTAAAGTAAGCTAGTTAAAAATAAGAGATATATAGCACCTTTTATCTTTTCTGATCAGAAGCATTTCTGATTAGGGTTAAGTTGAATTTACCACCAATTGTGACACTACAACAGCATGTCATGACCCAGCCCTGCCACTTAACATACTTAAGTATGTTAAGTGGCAGGGCTGGGGTGTTAGCTTCATGTATTCAAGATAGACATCAGGTGTGGTGTAAATGTATTTTAGGCCGAAATAGATAAGAACTAGAAGAGGACTTCAGGCAGGGCAGAAGCAGTGTGTCCATTACGCTGCAAAAACAAAATCTAAGAGTATTTTTAGTCTAGTTTTAGCAAATATCTTAATACTCTTGAAACCAAGATTTACATGTAACTTTTCAGCAAGATCTAGAAGCATGTTTTAAGTAAATAATTCCTTCAATTGTGGCACTAGTTCCACTGGCAGATTATTCATTTGTATCAAGATACTTTCCATTGTTATAAGTGAAATAATCTGCCAGTGGAACTAGTTATTTTTCATCAATATTAAGAAATTATTGACTTTAAAAGCTCCTATACCCGATCAAAATGTTACTTGTAAGTTAGTTTGGGCTTGTTTCAAGTGTACTTTAATACACTGTGTGTTTTTGCAGTGTATAGTGCTTAAGAGTTTAAGTGCTTTGCAAATTTTACATACTCCTTGGATTTTTCTAAATGATCAGAGTCAAAATTGACTCACCAAGGCAAAATACTTAAATGTGTGCCACACTTTTGAAAATTTTTACTTGGAAAAACCTTTTACGACCTTTGCATTACTTTGCATCCATTGTACGATTATTAGCTACTTTATTTTGGTCTAATCCCTTTAAAATACACAGATGTTGTGGCTGCCAGGCTAGGTTAAGCAGAATACAGATTAAGCGACAAACAGGTCTCACCATACTTATGTTCTCTGCTGGGAGGATGACCTTCATCGCTCGGGACCGGCGGGCTCACAATCATCGGCGGATGTAGGGAAATTGGTGACGGGTACATGAGGGGTAGGGGCAGCACAAGCGGCGACACCATCACCCCGGGACTTTGGATGACCATGGGCGGGTAAGGCATCATGTGAGTGGGTGGCGGGAGGGAGTGGGTGGGCGACGAGTGGAGCTGAGAGTGCGGGGAGCAGGGGGAGGCACGGCTCACCGAGCTGTAGGTGGAGGATGGAGAGCTGGGAGGCGAGGCCGGGGAGGACGCTGGTGGCGTGGACGAGGTGGAGGAGGAACGCTTGGTGACCGACAGATCCACCGGCTCCTGCTGGGTCTGCGTGGGGTTGCATGGGGTGAAGGGCTGCATGGGCAGCCGGTAGAAGGCACTGGGATGGTGAAAGATCACCCCGTATGGCTCTGGGAATGACTGCGAGGGGGGGAAGAGAGGATGCAGGAGGAGGAAGTGGCGAAGGGAAACAAAAGAACAGAGAGGTAAACATTTCCGCTTTGCCTTGAATAACATGGAAAACATGTTTCTGCCGCACAAACAACCACAGCCAGCTGAAAAAATTGAAACGCAGCACTCTGCTCACCAGCAGATAACTGTTAAGTACAGTGCATGTGTGTGTTCATTAGCCTGGCAGAACGTGCAGGCATTGTATGCAAATCTGTACTGTAAGCAGCTTGTTTGTCCAGGAAGAGAAGGAATGTGGGAACTAGTTGGTCTAGACACTTAGCAGGAGTGTTTGTAGCTGTTTTTCATGTGTGCATGCGTGTGTGTGCGTGTGTGTTGGAGTATGTAGGTTGATGGAAGGGGCAACAGCAGCATGTTTGGGCAAGATGGAAGCACAAAAAAGCATCTAAAAATGATGTTTGCAAAACACACCAGCCTTACCGTCTCCATGTCGGTCTTTGGAGGGTATTCATACATCAGCATGGCTGCACTGGCCAGGCTCCTACAAAATAAAACACACATGCATTGGTACACTTTATCCTCCTCACACTGTCAGATATCCTCGCCCTTTTGCACTCAAGAAAAAAAGCTTCAGAAAAATAGAAACATCTGTGAGCCATAATCCTGGTCTAAAAAGCTACAATCCATTAAAGTTTTCCTAACTGAATTATATATATAACAACCACAATTGTTTCTGAAAACTTAAAAAGACCAATAAAAAAATAAACGGAAAACCACACCTTGAAAAAATATTTCATTGGGCTTTCATTTTTATTTTTAGGCAATACGTTACTCTGTGTCGAAACTAAAGAGACGAGTTGTTTCACCATGTTAATCTGTGATTGAAACAAACTATTGCAAAAGGATTTGCTGAAAAAAAATGGATCCAGAACAAGGAGTAAAGAAGTACATGGAAGTTGTCCTGTCATGCTGGAGCTGGGAATGATGACAGCTTTCTCTGAAATGCCAACTGTGTCAATCAATATAGATTATTAAAATCTAAAATAATTTTATGTTTACCTAAAAATAAATAAACTGATAAGACATGACAAGAGAATCAGAATAGGCTAAAATTGAGATCAGGAAGGTAAAAGGTTTTCAAAAACCACAACCACAATAGGAAAATTGTTTGACCTCTGGTTGAACTGCCATACAATTCAAACCTGGATCAGAAAACCCGCTCCCACAGCACGCATGTCATTCTGACCGATGAATCTATGTGATGTTTATTGGAAATAGTTGTTTTCACTGATGCTGTACTTCTAATACAAAGTTTGAAATCCTCTCGTCTGATAAAATTTAACTTTGACATTTCAAGCATGCACACACCTTTTATTTTAAACTGGTTCACACACATTAAGTCACATAACATCTAAATATTTTGATATATATTGGGATATAAAACTAAAAATGTCTAAAAAAAAAATGGTTTCTGGAACCACAGAAGACATTTTGCAGGCTTGATGTGCCTGGAAACTTCAGACACCTGATCAAACATTAACACTCTGCATGTACTGAGAACCGCCTGGTATTTGGATAAAAGAGTGTGAGGTTTCCAGTCTGGCTTCTGTTACCTTGGCTTCAAATGGCCAGGTGCTGCTGGGTTGGTTGATTGGGCCTAAATGGAAGTTTTTGAGTGTGATGGGGTGTATGCGTGTGTGTGTGCGTGTTCACTGGAGCATTAAAGCAACACAAACTGTCAAAGAATGTACCCTGAGGGACTCTGTGTGTGTGCATGTGTGTATGACCTGATTAAAGTCCAGAGTCTGGAGACAGGTTAGCCTTTAATTATTAACTAATGGGTAAGAACACCAGCCATCATGCCCGGACAGACACATACAGGAAGGCAGAGACACACACACCGAGGTTCCAGATGGGGAGAGAGACGGATGCTTGCTAGCTGGGTCAGGAAGGGTGTGAACATGACGAGTGGAGCCTCGCCCTTTGCCCGGCTTCAGGGAAACAAAGACCTGGCAGTCAGGTTTGTGTGTGTGCGTGTGTCTGCGTGCTGTGGGAGCGTGTTTTCTAATCCAGGTTTGAATTGTATGGCAGTTCAACCAGAGGTCAAACAATTTTCCTATTGTGGTTGTGAATCACACGAGGCGCTGACAGTACGGGCAAGTATAAAGCACAAACAGATCATGACAACAGGAAATGGACAAAGGAAGGACTTTTTACAGCGGCAACCAGAAACTTTAAATGTGCTAAGGTCTGTTTTTTTGTGTTGAGTAGAAAAAAGCAGCACCTTGTTCTAAAGTTTAGGCTTAACATTGGCAAGAAAACAAACAAACAAAAATATTCATGCAGGAGTAGATAAATGGTAAATATGTCCATCACAATTTCAGCAGAGAAATATTGAGCACATTTTTTATCCAAACCAAAAACAGCAAACTTGAGATAATGTCTTCTTTGATTTACTTCATGCTGACTTTTAATAAGTACAATTATTTATTCCCAATTACTCTTTATCTTAAAATAATCACTACATACCAGTGGTTTTATTGAAATTTTCTTGTAAGATAAAGATTTCAAAGATAGTTATTTATCCTATATATATTTTTAAAATTGAAATTTTCACCTCCATCTATCCAATCAATATTATCTTTCTGTTTCATTATGTTTTAGTTTTTCCCTCCATGTTTAGTTTTACCGCCATTGAATTTTTTTTAGCATTTATTTTGTGTTTCCATTGTTGTGGATTAATCCTTATTTTTTATGTAAAGAAGATCTAATGAATGTCCTTTTTTTTTAGTATCCTTTGCTCTTCATTCAATATTAAGCCTAACATGAAATAGGTCATTCCTTTTTTTGAGACTTAAACTGTGAACTTCTATAGATTTTGGTAAATCCTTACAAAAAAGAGACTTTAAGTTTTTTATCCACCTATTTGATAGTTAATTGTTTGTGAATTAAACCAAATTAATTAAAATAGGCGACATGCTCATATGCGCCACCTACACTAAAGACAAAAGATTGCTTCTTGAATTTTGAAAATTAGGTAAGGCTATACTTGTCCTGTCTTCAGTGCTTTGTGTAGAAATATTTCAACGTTACCTAACTATTGAAAATAAGTCAGGCAAAATTGAAAGGTAAAAATTACATGCCAACAGTCACACATATGACGCCGAGCCTCTGTTGAACTTCAGAGTACGTACTGTAAATGTCAATTATCTCTTAACACCTGAGCAAGAACAGCCCTGGAGACATTTGCACCTCCAGCATGCACCCCAACAGCATTCACTGATATGTGTGCAAGCTGAGGAATGGGCTTTTTCTTTAAAACCCATTACTTATCCAGGTTTGTCTTTCAGAAAGAAAAACTAGAAGAAATGCCTGTGGGCTTAAATGCAGGTTCAGTTCTTAGAAAAACCTGCATGCAGTTGCAGAAAGCTACCACTGTCCTTTTTCCCAAGTAGAACATTTACATAACTGAGAACAATGTGTGTCGCTTTCAAAAAGTTGATAAATGTGTGAACAACTTGGAAAGAAAGTAAAATAAAGTGATCCCTTTAAGTAGATTTGAGTCAAAGACTTTAAGCTCCTTCTGCAGGACAGAAACCAGGCAGAAATCAGACATGATTTAAAAGGTAAAGGAATTAATGTAGGAGTGGGACATAAGAAACTTAAGTCATGGTGTGAGGGAAATTTTTTTTTTCCTGTTGTGCACAAGTGGGTGTGTGTTTGAGCATGTCTGCAAATATTGTCTTTCTAGGTCAGTAAAGCTACTGTGTACTCAACCCCAACCCATTCAGCAAACACTTCCTGCATCTCCTCTCCACACTTGGACTCCAGCTCTTCCCCTACACCTCCTCTCCATTCGCTCTCCAAGCAATCACTCATGTTGCTACCATATTTATCTAATCCACCCCCCCACTTCCTTGCTCTTCTTCTTTTCCTTCTCCTTCTTCTCCTTCTCTATGAATGATATAAAACAAACATGAATGAAGGGGAAAATATTGCGGCTTGCAGGCCTTGGCTACCGACTCAACCACACACACACGCACACCAGCAACCCCCCCCCCCCACACGCACACACACAAGCATTTTTACATGATCACAGAAGTGCACAAAACTTTCTGCAAGCTCAACAAAACACACACACTAAATCACTAAAGGGCTAAATTATTACAGACACGCACACATGCTCTAATGGCAGCAGGCTGGAGATGATGAGATCACCAGAGAGACCAGAAACCTCCAGACAACATCTTTGTCCAAGAACACACTGCAGCACGCACGCACAGACACACACACAGACAGACTGAAAGCCATGAGTTCCCTGCTCCTCACTCTGACTTTTCCTTTACTTTAAAGCCTATTTTTTCCTTTCCCCGTCAACATCACCTCATGTCAGTGCTCTGCTGTTTCAGCTCATGACTGTCACTTTGATGCCAGATTGCCAAACTTCTTCTCCGCAGCTTACAGCAATATTGCCTCATCTCCTGAAAACCTGGAACTTGAAGTACACACTGACTCAAACTTTGCTGTTGACATTGCAATTAGTCCTTAGACAGGGTCCTAATTGCCTTACTCATCCAGGTGGTGAGCTAATACTCCAACGGTTCCCTTCTTGTGAGCTTCTAAGTCCACACTTCCTGCCTGTTGGCTTTTGTTGCTTCAGAGTTGCTCTCTGTGTCTCTCAGCACCAATTAGGCACCTGGCCAGAATGAGATTTTCATTGCATGATAACTATAAGAAAAAATATCACAGTTTCATGGTAGCGCTTTACATAAGGATGAGATTGGGGCCTGAGAACAGTGCCTGAGGTAGGATGCTTCTTTACTTTTTATTCTAAATGGTAAAATTCACCAGTGGCATGAAGTGCTTAATAGTTTTGTTCCTAGCACAGTCACTTTTAAAGAAACTTCCTTTGGCTGAAGTCTAGCCATCTGTCCAGGTTCACTTCAGCACAACTTGTCCAGTGTTTACAGCCAGAAATGAGGCGTGGTACTCTGCACCACTGAAGGTCCTAATGGGTTTTCACTGGACGGCTGGTTGCTTAGCTTAGCTTTCCAGGTCAGAGGCTCAACAGCAGTGGGTTGACTTCATAAAATGTAGTAGTGCTTAGTTTCTATTTGCTTCAGACATAAAGAGAAACCTGGGTCACACAAACATTTTTCATTAAATGGACGCCAGACTGTAGAAACTGATTGATTCAACATTTTAATAGCTTTACCTGCAGCATTGAAAAACACGGGTACTTTCCAACGTTCAAGTCATAAGAGTGTTGGCTAACGCTTCATCTGTTTGCATATTCAATTTTAGGAAAATTCCAAATGCAAAGGACTGATCAGATGCAATAATTAGTTATTATCATATCTTAAAAGTCATGCATTCATATCCAAATATTCCAATTATAAACTTGGCCATTCTGATGGGGACTAACTGCTCCATATATCATATATTCTTACATCCAGAGATGATAAACCTTACAGAAAATTGGAGGGATATTATAATGATGGGGACAAAGGAAAACGACAAAATTTGGGTTTATCATAATCATTATTGTAATCTCAATATTCGGCAACGGTTTGTGTTCCTGTTACTGTGTAGCCATGACTCTCTGTGGTATTTGTGACCAGAAATGCTTCTGCAGAAGTTTTTTTTTTTTTTAATTGTCTGAGTTAATATGCTGCTTTTCCACTCAAAGCGTTTTTACACTGAAGCCAAATTCACCAAGCCACACTCCTGAATAGCCATGATGCACAGCTCAGCTTAGAGTGAAGAGCCTTGACTGGGAATACACTGATATGTGGTGCAGCAGGAAACTTTAAATCAAACCCGCTTTTTTTTTTTTTTTTTTATGTAAGATGACTACTCTTGCCTCAACTGTTGAAACCTTTTGCAGCCAGCAAGGTTTTGAGTACTGGTAGCTGCACCAAACCAAATTATCATTCTCTCACTTCTGGTTCCCTGACTTCACAAATAACATAAACTCTGACTCCTCTCAGTTTGAGGCCCCTCTCTCGTCTTATTTTGGCTTCCAATTCCCTCATTTGAGCTGCTTAGGCTCTACTCCCCACACACACATGAACACATACAGATCCTCTCTGCTCCTCTCCGGCAGACTGTGAGGCTACAGGCCTGCAGACCTCAGGGGGGAAGCCAGAGGGGGCCATCAGCAGGGGAGAGGAAACAGGATCTATCGTCTTGCACGCACATCCACACACAAAACCATGAATGCGTGCGCATTTAAAGAAACAACCGGAGCTGTCAAGCACTGACAAAGGCAAAACACGCATGCACACACCTCAAGTTGAGCTTGTCAAAGAGAGCACAGTTTTTGAGGCTTTCCAGACAACTGAGAGGAGGAGAGGAGGGGAGAGAAGGAACGGGGAGAGAAGCGGAAGCCCCTCAAAGTTCAGGCCGACTGTTATTATTTCCACACTCCGTGATGGGTCGGGGGGTGTGAAGGAGAGCAGAAGGAGGAGGAGGAGCAGGAGAGCCAAGCCAAATGGGGGGTGCTGCTGCAGGGGGCCTGTGGTTTCCTGTCTGACTCCCTCCCTTCCACCACATACTGCACCTCCCTGCTCCAAGAATGAGAGGGGAACAGGGGGGAACTGAACAAAAAAAAAAAAAAAAACAAACAAAAAAAACAGCCGCTGTAACCAAACTATGTAAAAATGGAAGTGAAAACAACAAGACTGAGACAGAAAATGAGAAGAAAATGAGGTGGGTTTCAACCAAAATATGACAAAACTTCAATAAACCTCAGACAAGGGGAGGGGGGCAGGCAGTGGGATAGTCGTATTGGCTCACTCCAGTGGTTGACACACACCAACATAAGTGTCTGTGCGTGTGTGTGCTTCAGCATGACATAAACGTGTGTGTGCGAGTGTGCTGGCACGCATGAGGTTGTGTAACTACTTACAGCTTTTTAAGTTTATGGCTGTCTGAGGAGCACAGTGTCCTTTTCCCGTAAGTTCCCACTGAGAACCACCAACCCTTCAGCATCCAGGAGTTTAATGTTTAGCCTTAATGTTCCCTAGGACATGGCCTTTGAGCAGCCGTTTGTGTGCGGGGGTGTGCGTGTGTGTGTGTGTGTACACACACAGCCTAGCGCATTTTGTTCCACCAGATAACATCAGCATGTTGATTCAGGAAAGGAGGCGTTGGGATGGGTGGAGTATTCAGGGCGTGTGGGTGTGTGTGCTGCTGATATTTTCAACAAATAATAAGAAATCAATAAAAGTGGACAGAAGAGTTTTCTCCTTATGCTTCCTGACTGAAGTAGAAAGAATAAAAAAAGATGAAGAGAAGCTGAGAAAAGAGGAGAGATGTTGTCTTCGTTACACCCGTTCTATCCCCAACATCCTTCTCTCCTCCCTTCTTTCTTTCTCTCTCCAGGCTCTAAACAGGATAAGGGCTTCATATGCCAAGTGGAATGTGTGACGCAAGCCCAGGCCTTGAAACAAAGCACAGGAAACAGGGAGAGACAGAGAAACACACACACGCGCGCACACACACCAACAGGGGAGGAGATGCAGATAGTAAAAGATCTAATTAAACTAAAGCACTGAGAGGACGGTTCAGGTGTGACACAGTTACAGTCTTATTCTCTCGCCACAGCTCTTCTTAATATTTGTCACTCATTCAATTTGCTTTAATTATTGGTAGTTAGCAGACAAATTTAGTTAACATTGCTGATGTAATTAACATTAAGCAAAAATGTAAAGTATTAAAAGATGATACGCAAAAGTAAACTTTGCAATTTACACTGTTTTCTGTTTAAAGTTTCACCTTCTTTTCTGATCTCGGCTACATTAATACACTGGTCTAATTTGTGAATGTTCATTATTTTCAGTCAGTTAAGACCAAAGAATGTCAAAGATTGAACAGACATTGGATTTCTTAAACTAGCAGCCATAAGGAATACAATAAGATCAAAATGGATGCTTTTTAATCCCACTAAAGTAAATTCATATTACTTTGATATTTAATAGAAAGGATGGGGGGGGAAAAAAAACTAATTTTCTGCTTTGATTAGCAACAAAATATTGTTTTATTGGACTCTATTTTAATGTTTCTCATGCAGTTCAGTTTCATCCCTGAAATAAAAAGTTTTAAGATCCCAAATCTGGTCATGTAATTAAGGAAAATTTGTCCTGCCTTGATTTGCAACGCGATGTTTTTATTGGGCAGCTAAAAATATATTTTGTATAGAGGACAATCTCTCTAACATAAAGTATTATGAATCTTAATCATATTATAGACAGATTTACAAAAATACTTCTTATTTTTTATCTCGGAATTATCTTTTCAAATTATACAGGCAATAAAAAACATATTGATCCTAATTTTTAAGTTAAAAGAAAAAAAAAACTTGAATACAAGAAAGATTTCAGCCCAACGCAAGGTAAAAAAAATAAAAATTTAAGTAACATCTTTTAGCGTAATTAGTCAATAACCATACACTTACACATAAATAATCAAATAAATCGCCTGCTGTAGATTTAAATCACGTATTTCCCTCGTTTTAACCAGTTTGTTGCTACAGCCTCATGTTTTGGTGATTTTAAGCATCAACACTAACAGAGCCGCTGTGGGGACGTCAGACTTACTTCTCCGCTCTGCCTCCCGGTCCGTTCCCGCTGCGGAGGGACGCTGGTTTCACAGCTGCCTTGCTGAACGGCAAAACGCGGACCTCTCAGTGAGTGGAGGAACTCAATTAGGCAACTCCGGAGAAAAAAACGCGACGCTCGGCGTCCCGCGGTGTCACTGACATCAGGCTCTGAGAAAAACGGATCGATGGCTCCACAAAACTGGAAGTTACGAAAGTCCTCTTTCTCTGCGTGTGGCTGAGAAAGAGCTGCTGCGTGAGTGAGCCGCTCCGGTTAAGCTTTCGTCATATGATCCTGTCTGTTCGCCTCAAGGGGTCGGGCGTTTGGGCGGGACCCGGGGCGGGGTGGCCCGGTCCGGTGCGTGTGCATGTGTGCGTAGTTTACACTTCGTCTGTGTTAATATGTAGTCATCCTGCGGCGATTTTATGGCGTTTTTGTTTTGTAAACCACTTTGAAGTTTGCAGTAAAGTTCTTTCTTGTTGCTGAAATGTGCCATGCAAATACATTTGATTGATTGATTGATTGATTGATTGATTGATTGATTGATTGATACCTGAAATAAAAGCTAAAAGTTGAGCTTGAAAATAAATACTTTGTGATAAAATATGTTTTAAAAATATACAACTCAATGTCAACTTCATTTAATTATTGTATTTTATTTATTTAATTTTTTTATTACTTGAGGTAAATTGTCCGTCTGTTGGAGAATTTTTCTTCCCGTTCTGTAATTTATTTTGGCTAATAATGTAAAAATGACATTATTTTATTTACTGACATTATTTTACTGATTAAAATATATGAAAAAATATTAATCAGTTAAAATGTGTCAGATATTCAATTAAATTAAATTAAATTAAAAAAAATATCTCCATGGTGACAACATGTTATAACATGTAATAACATACATGTTTAAATTATATCTTTGTAGCTGCACAGCAAAAAAATGGGCATAGAGTATGCATAACAATAAATAAATATAAATAGTTAAGTTCTTTCATTGTAGTGTTACATGTTTACTTTGCTTCCTTAAGTTTTTATTTGATGTTGTGAAATGTATATTTTTTTAATAAGTGTAAATATTTATTTCAAATATTTGCATAATAAATAGTACAAAAAAGAAAGAAAAAAAAATCACCCCTGATATTTTCATCATATCCCTCAGATTAAATAAGACCAGTCATTTTTGCAGTTAGGATAACTTAAATTATTTCTACTTGTTAAAGTATTGAGAGAGAGGGGGAGAACTTTTTACAGATTTCACCATCCCAACTATGACGTATGAGGTTGGCAGCATTATGCTGCCTTCCCAGCAGCATAATGCTGGAGGGACTGGTGCGCTTCACAAAATAGATGGCCTCATTGTGCTAAAGCTGGGGCACTTTTTGATTTTCTAAACGGACAATAACTCTATGAATAGCACTGAACTTGTTATAAAGAGTCTTAAAGTCAACAGAGTCAATGTTTTGGAATAGTCATCACAAAACCCCGATATCAGTCCAAGTTTGTGAGCAGAGCAGAAATGGTGCATGAGAGCAAGAGTTTAAACAAACCTGATCCAGTTACAGCCGTTTTGTTGGGAGGAATGGGCCAAAATTCCTTCTTTATGAGACGTTTGTTTGACACAAGTCACAGTTTAAAGACAACTCTACCAAAAACTAAAGAAATGTATCTAATGTTCTGACATTGTAGTTAATTATTTGTATTATTTAGAGAACAAAAATAATTTTGGTAATCCTAACACAGACAGGAAAAGCTTAGTGTGATGTAAGCAGGAAGAGGATGACTGGAAAATACGACAAGGAAAACATCTTACATGGAACTATGATGCTGTTTAGACAGAAAAAATGCAGCCCTGTGACACGAAATACACTAACTTGTTGGCAGCCAAAGGGTAGAGGACATGGTTGGAACTACTGAGCTTAATTAGTTACAAAAAGGTAATAAAAGATCAATTACATCCTGATAGCTAATTGGTATCTAATTGGGTGAGGTAGCTAATTGGGTGAGGGGCGTGATGCCATCAGGCTACATGTATGCTTAAATAAAATATTTTTAAATGCACAGCAAAAATTGATGACATGTAAAGTGAAAGTGCTTCTGCATCTAGTAAACTAGCTGAACCCAGAGTGTTGGCACGGATTTGCGTCACATATCTGACGAGTTAGCACTTATTCAATATATTTTTACTACCTGAAAAGCACAAGTAACCTTAACATATAAATCCTTTAGGGGGTACAAGGCAAAGAAGAAAAAAAATCTCAAGAAGTACAGTATGACAAGACATTTAAAGCAAGATGATTTGATAAGATGCATGAGACTACCGAGAGCGTCTTGGTGTGTGATTGTTTTGTGAGTTAAGAGTTACAAGTTAAGTGAAGTAAAGAGACAATCATCAAATTCACATGGAACAGATATTAATAGTGTAATTCTTGTGTTTTTATTTGGCGAACTGCAAAGATCGGAACCTGAGGGATATTACTGTCTTGATTTTTAAAAAATACTTCAGAAATAGATTTTAATGTGTTCAAAGAAACAATAAAAATTTATACTTTGTAGATTTTTTTATGGGGTTCACCAAAGCTCAGTCCTGGGATCCTTGTTGTTTTTACTGTTATTTACACATATTTGAAAACAAATTTCTACAGTCAACAAAGAAATATTTTGTTGTGGAAAGCTACATTTATTACAAACAGTGGAAGAAGAAGTAAATAACTTAACGAGTATGCTTCATGTCAATTTAACTACATATCTAAGTGAAACAAAATCCATATTTTGTTCATTTTTAAAACAACTCAACAGCTAAACTTTTACAAATTAATGCTGAAACTGAAAGAATGTCTAAAATAAATAAATAAAAAAAAAATCTCAGAATAAGATTAGACAGTAAATCAAGTTATATATGAACTAAATCTCACCTCAACTCAGGCATCTTTATACATCTGAGCCCAAAATCATTCAGAGCCCTTGCAGATTTTTAATTATTTTAATTTATAATAAGAAGTTTGTAAAAATAAAATAAAAAATAAAATAAAATAAAAAAGTATTAATCTCAAAAGGGAAAAAAGACTATTTTTAATTAAACTAATTTAGTAATGAAATCATTCTTTTGTAATTGGTAATTTATCTTTGATGCTGAGCTCCAGGTTTCTGAGGTTGGAAGGCCTCTTTGCCATCACCTTAATCTTTAACTCCCCCCACAGTTTCTCCATCAGAATCAAGCCTCAAAAATAGAATAGGACATTGAGGTGAAACTATTTAATTTGCATTGTTTAATTCATTTTCTACAGAGTCTTTCTCTGAATATAATTGTTTAATAAGTGTATTGATTTGTGAGAATGTCAGGCATTTACAGGCTGATGAACACACTGTTTTGGATATGTGTTTACAATGTATTTATCTTGTACTAATTGAATTTGTGTTTTTATGGTTATTTTAAACTGTTAGAGCTTATTTTGTTTTGTTCTTTCCTATTTATTTCCTCTTTGAAATAAGTACAGAAAAGTAGCTGCAAAATTCCTGAAAAGGCTGAGTAACATTAGTTAAATGTTACTCAACCTAAAAGTGTTCACAAAGAATTTAAAAAGATAGAGTCAGCATGAATATATGGAATCTCTCTTTCATCACAAAACCTGAAAAATGTTTCCAATGAATTTTCTTTGTTGTTTTTGGCAATCAGACAAAAACAATGAATCAACAAAGATCTTTGTTGGACAGCAGGCAAAAAAAAAAAAAGCAAATTCATACCATTTGTTCATTTGATTCAACTGTTTTAAGCTTTAAAGTCTCACAAAATTGATCATTCCAGTTTCATTTATTTATCACAAACATAAATGTAAATGTTTCCCTTGTTTTCAGAAATGGACAGACAGAATTTTGGGCAAAGAATTGGATTAGCATTTCTTGTTCGGTGACTTAAAGGCCTTTTACTATAAGCCCTGTGACATCATTACCTGCTCTCCCTTCATGCTCACCTGCTCTGTGCATTGAAGCATGACAGTAAAGGTGGCAGCTGCTGTTCACGCGAAGCTCAATGTTGAAACAGGCTGCAGTTATTTCTGGATGACTTCTTCAGTAGCCGACGTATTTTTCTTTCAAAAAGACACATACGCATCACCTCGGCCAACCTCTGTGTCGGTGAGGTATGGAGGTCTGGGTGTGGTGATGTTTTTCAGTGAGTTTGGCTTCACTGTCTACCTGCAGTTTGCACAATGGACAAGCTTCCTTTCTTTCTTTACGTTTTCTTCTATTGTCTTTTATTATATGCTTTGAGAATGCTCTATGATACAATCAAAATTCTTATTTAGTTCCTTCAATTTTCTTTGTGATCATAAAAATGTTGCGGTGCACTTCCTTGTTTGAGGAAGGAGGACAAACGAAGCAAAATTTTAGCCCAATTATCTTTTCAGTCAAAAACAAAAAGCGATGCTAAATGCTCAATTTCTAATCAAAACCTTCTTCTAAACATAGCTTTCTTTGTCTGTGATCAAATATCAAATAAACAAACATAGAAACTGGATTTCAATTATTACCATTTTACATTTTGTCATATGTGACAACGTGCATCAATATATTTAATTGCAATTTTATGTGATAGACCAGCACAAATAAAAAAGTCTACCTTTCTATTCACCTGCCTTACTTTGATGCCCCTAAATAAAATAAAGACCAGCTTCTTGCCTTCAGAAGCCACTTGATCAGTAAATAGATTGTATCTGTGTATAGTTAAATCTCAGCTGTACAAAAGTCTAAAGCAAGATAAGGATGTAAAACAATATACTGGTCCATTCATGTATTAGAATGGACCAGTCAAAGCTTTGAAAATCTCACAGAGCTCTGACCAGTTCAACATCTGAACATAAAAAAATTGCGGCAGAATTATTTTGACCGTTTGCCTTAAATAACAGATTATAAGGTACTATTCAGACATGCAGCCATAGGCGTCAAAGGTAACCCTGAAAGAGCTGAAGCAATCCACAGCTCAGGGGAAATAATCTGTTGACAAGAAAGAAATTAGTTTTGCATTTCACAAATCTGCCCCATGGAAGAAAATCAAGAAGAAAAATCTAAGAAAACCAGAAGGGGTTCAGTTGGGGGTTTGCCAGTAACATTGTTGGGACCAAAACTGAAATTTTGCCAGAAGTCTTTCTGGTCTGCACATGAAATGTCATGTGTGATGGCCACAGCTATCCCAGCTGAGGGAATACTTTTCAGTCTGGACAGAGAAGAAGGTTAGAGTTGATGAAGACAAATCAAGCTAAATACAGGACAATCCTGGAAGAAGCCCTGTTTAAAGACTTGAGACTGTGATGAGCTCCAGCAGGACAACGATCCCACACATGGAAGGGCTTAGATCAGAACGTATTCATGTATTAGAATGGACCAGTCAAAGCCCAGACCTAAGTCTATTTAAGAATCTGTGTTAGATGACTAGTTGTCATATTATGGCACAAAAATAACTTCAAGAGACTGATTTTTCTTCTTCATCGTGATCTATACTTTAAAAGTGCACAAGATCCAAGTAATATCCTCTGAAAGTTGGAGCTTAAAAAGAATAGAAAGAAACTTTTTCTTCTACATCATCTATAATTAAAAGTGCATAAAATCTGAGTTATATACTCTGAAAGTTGGAGTTATAACATGTCAAAATGAAGAGTTTTGGGCTGCCTGTGTTTGGAAAAATTAAGAACCCAGACTGGTACCACTTTCTTTGATGGGGCACACCTAACACTGGCATGACACTGTCATAAAAATGACATGATACTGTCATAAACATAAAGGAGTGTTTGTGAATGGTTATGGTAGTTTTATTATGTCTCCTTTGGTAAATACTTTTAATGCAAAGTAAACACTTCTAAAGCAAATTTGAATGAAAAGATTCATTTTTTACCAAATCACACTTGATGACAAGAGTCATAAAAATTCCTGAAGACTCTGTCATGTCAGCCTTATACACACCCCTCCATATAGAGTGTTACCAAACAACTTATCAATGACTAGAACTGCGTTTTCAGGTTTTTCGTGCCAGCAGTGATGTGGATATGAAAGTATAAAGTGTGACTTCCAGAGAGATGAGGGCACACACAAAGCTTCCTGTTATTCAGGTTAAATGTTTTGCTTGACTAACTCCACATTGTTTTTAGTTGATCTGCAGAAACGTCTACATTTCTGTAGATGAAGCATAACTATTAGAAGCATAACTATAAATCAGTACATAAAAATACAATGTGGCAGTTGGGAGATCAAAGTGTTTTCCTGTGAACTTTCCTTTGAATTTTCAAGTTTTTACCTCACTTCTGTGGATACGCCCAGAAAACTTGACCTCAGTGACCAAAATGATTAACAAAATCTGCAATAGTCACATTGGCAGCAGCGATCTGCAGCAGTGACAATCAGGATTACTATTGTGACAACTACAACCACATTATCTCTAAATAATACCTTATGGTGAAAAAAAAAATGAAACAACCCCAGGTCTTATAACTGTAGATTAGACATTAAGTGATACTTCATATAATCCTCTCAGTTTATCTGCTCACTAAAGCTGATAATCTCTGTTAAAAACACATCCATGACTGGAAACCCATGTCTCGTCTCTCAGCTTAATTTACTCAAAGAAAACATGTTTTCCTTCCAAGAGAAGTCATCTGATACAAAGAGACTTTACAGTAAAATGCGACTCTGACAGTCCAGAAAACACTTTTATGTTGTTGCACACCACAAGTGTAATGTAATACCACTGCAGAGGTTTGGTGATAAGGTTTAAGATTAATCACAAAGACTTTGTCTCGTCAGTCCAGTGCTGCCCATTAATAACTGCATTCGTTAAACCAGAAGTTAAGGTAGAAACCTGCTCAACACGACACACCAGCCTGAATTGTCTCTCAAACATACCTTAGCTGCACAAATTCACTAAGTTTAACTGTGACAAACCCATTCTTGGGGATTTGTCTGGTGCTCAAGCAATCATAAGCCATCTCCTGCAGAGATCAGTTCTTGTCACTCTTACATAAGGAAGAAAAAACCCCAGATGAGTTCCACAGAATGTGATCCAGCCATTACCAGCTTGTTTGTTGGTGTCAAACACCTTGGTGGAAATGAGGAAGATTCATTCTTCAGATTTTTTTTTAAACTATACTTCATGCATGACAGTGAAGGATCTTATGACTGTGCTGGGAGTGCTTGACTTGGCACTTACTCGATACTTGCCGATTGTTTTCAGGCAAATCCATTGTGTCAGTTTGTTTTCTGTCGACAGAGTACACATGCTTGCTTTCGGCAGAATTAAAATCAGAGCTATCAGCTCCTTCATGTGGGATTCTGCAGAACTGTATTTGTTAGGCGACATCTTAGCAAGAAAGACTTAGCTGATTATCTTAGTAACTCTTCGTAACTATAATGCATCAAAAAATAAAGATAAAAACACAAACAGGTCCATGTCTAAATAGTAAAATTATTCAAAATAAAATGTCTTAGTGGTTATTTAAAACCCTTTATTTTATTTTTAATAAGTAAAAAAAATACTTAAAATGAAAATGATCAATATGTAAAGATAAATAATTGCATCTGCAAGAGTTTTTATTATTAACAAAAAATAAATAAAATAAATGTTGTTTATGAAATGATCATGTACAGACCTACACGATAGCATATTATTTCATGGCAATTTCTGAAATAATATATATGTTATAAAGTATGTAACAACTAATAATAAAAACAGTTATAAGTACAGAGGCAAGGTATAAAACATTACAAATAAAATATAAAAATTTAGTTACTAAGTGCTCAAAGATAAGTTGATAAAAGTCATTATAAATCTACATCTTATCTTTACCTGCATTTACCATCAAATCTGAAATATTAATTAATTTAAATGTCCAAAAAAACCCAAACAGCTAGGTATTTCCTGATTACCAAATATCTGTGTCTGTGACACTGTTTAAGAATGGCATCTTATATATATATATATATATATATATATA
>CAEGAE010058889.1:0-16457 GCA_903067095.1 Girardinus metallicus
TAATAATAATAATAATAATAATAATAATAATAATAATAATAATAATAATAATAATAATAATAATAATAATAATAATACCTCAGCCATACAGGGGAGAAAAAAAACCCCATCTTGAAATAGAAACAGTATATTGGCAATATCAACATCATGCAGAGAGATCCAGCCTCACTCACCATATGTTTTATTCATAGTTTGAACCTTCATATAATGTAATTCGGCTACCGGTTCGGGCCACACCCTTAACGCGGTCTGGAAAAATAAATAAATAAAAATTAATAAAATAAAAAAAAAAACTAAAAATCACGTCAATTGGTCTCCTCGCGCAGTCGTCACTCCGCATCGTCCCACCTCCTCCTTGTCTCCTCCGGGCAGCAGACGTATATAAACACGGCTGATCCATCTTCCTCCAGCTTACCCAGTAACATCACGATAACCATTACGTGGAGCTCTGATGGGAGGGCTCAGATTGTGGCTGATTTCTGTAAGAAAGAGAAGCTGGGGGGGAGAGAGAGAGAGAGAAAAAAAAGCGCAAACAGTAAAACAGCTCAGGCCTCGGATGTTCAGGGGTTCGTCGGAATAATTGAACGGTGAGTATCTGATTGATTTTATTGTGATTTATTCCACTGAAACAGTCCGGTTTCCTTCTTTTAACCGCTAAAGCTGTCGTCTTTTTAATTTTTTATATGTATATTTTCGACCAAACGCGATTAAAATCTGTTTGTTGCCAAAAAAGGGGGGGGGGGGGGGAAGTAAAAACGCTGAAAGCGTCTGATATCGACATGAAATGACAACCCCTTTAACTCTCCTTCCTGCCTCGCGTGAAGAAAAAGTGTTTATCATGTCGTCATGTGTAGCTGTGATTTGAGACGGAGGAGGGGGGGGGGGAAAAAGAGGAAAAAATAGACAAACAAAGATATAAACACTTCCAAACCGCGGCACATTTTATAATCCCAGACAGGAGAGATGTGTTGGTCCATTTTTTGAGCCTCCTGAGAGAAAAGTTGGGTGCAGCAACAGGTGGCATGTTGTCTCTTTTCTTCCCGGGCCGAGGCGAGGAGCTGAGGAGGAGATGGAGGAATAGTAGGGCGTCATTCAGCACCGAGACACTGGACAGCTCCCACGTCTGTGGCCAGTCGTTCCCCTCCCTCCAAGCTGCCGATCCGGTGGGAATAACAGCTTCATCTGGGAGTTATTTTTCACATTGTTTAGACTTAAAGCTGGTCACCGTAGCACGTCCATTGATTACATGACCCAGCTTAAAAATCAAATTGATTCTTTTTGAGCAGATGTTTTCCTTCTTCCAAGGAAGTTACCTAATTTACTTTAAATCGACAGCAAAAAATAAATAAGTTGGTTAGTCTTCTAGCTGACCTCTAAACAGGTTTTTCCTTTTCGTACACATATTCTCTTAATTTTCTAGTTTGCACTCAAGGACCCTCCCTCCCCTTTTACCCTCTTGCCTCACTTCCTTCCTCTTACTAAACTGGCCCCTGTCTTCCCATCCCCCCACTCCCACTCACTCCCAGTCTTGTTGCATAGCTACCAGCTCAAACACATACTGGGGATGCAGGACATTCTCCACGTCTGTTCTCTCTCTTTCGGTTCAAATGTGTCCTGGTAGACAGAGGAGAACGCACACACACACACACACACACACACACACACACACACAAAGCCCCTTCCACGAGCTTTCAGCTGTGCACCGTGTAAGATTTCTGTGCTATGATCTGCTTTCTCTGTTTCCGTGTCCCACCACCCCTCCTCGCAACCCCCAGCACCCTTCCAGTCTCGCTCTTTTGAGAGGAGCTGAAAGGTTGGCATTAAAACAACAAAGGAAGGATGGAATGTCAACAGGCTTCAGAGAGAAATAGGTTGAGGGAAGCGCAGAGATGGAGATTGCATGTACCATTTCCATCTGCGACTAAAGTTCACAACCTGACACGCTGGGAGCTCGTGCTCCGCAGCACCGCCAACACACGCTGTGTGCGGCAAATGCCTCTAATTCTTGAATCCACTCTGTGGCACACATGAAGCACCGGCTCCTTAATGAGAAAAAAACAACAACAACAAAAAAACAGACTCAAGTTTCCAATCTCCTTGTCTTTTTCTTCTTCTTCTTCTTTCAGCGCAGACTGAAGCACGAGGATGAGGAAACAGTTAAGCCTGGGATCAAGTATTGGTGATGCTGAGTGGAAGACTAGTGATTTTGTTGTGACGCTCATCAAAGAACAACAAGTCCCAGTCTACCTCTCAGCACAAGCAAGTGCCCTTCAGTATGCACCACCTTTGCACCCCTGCACTCACAGTCGGCGCTTGACGTTAATGACAAGATTTCCAGTTTTTTCACCAGGAAGCTGCCCTTTAAAATCCCCCTAAAACGCTCCGATTCAGTCCCTGCGCGAACCAGCATTCAGTAATGTTAATTACCGGCAAAATTGCAATCAAAAAGGATAATTTAGGCATGGTACTGAATCGTGCGGTGAAAGCTGCTCAGGGAAAAACTGTAATTATGTCATAAAGTGCCTTGTAAAAAAAGAAAAATACAGGGAAGCAGCTTTGTTCTATTGTATTCCTCCCATTTCCAGACTGTGTGTCTTTATGGCACATTGTTCTTCCTGAAAATGTTCATAGATCATTTATTCAACTACCTCGGATGGAACGTGTATTTTCAGTTTGTTATAAAGTAAAATAAACCCTTAAAAGTTTTATGTGTGTTGCAGATGTTTTTTCACTTCAGCACCAACACTATCGCGACAGGATTATCAGAGGAGACCCACCCGGAAGGTTTTATGTGCATTTAAAAGTGCAATCAGGCATTTTATCTAAAGGAGACCTGAGCTGTAGTCATGGGTTCACTTTACACATCACTTATAGACAGACAGTAGATCACACATCGAGAGGAGACCCCATTGTGAACTGAGGAAACAGCTTTTCTTGTGCTTCAAAGTTGGAAATGATCAAGTGTTAAAACTAAAATTCACAGATTTGGTGAGAAGATGTACAACCACCAGAATAAGACATCAGAATGTGTGAATATACACATGAGCAAGTCACGGACATAATACGTTAGCCAGAAAAAGTAAAAAGCAACGAAAATATATAACAAGTCTTATTTTTGTTGCCTTTTTTTGTTCCACACTGCCAGTTTTCAGTCTGCATAAGAGGCCTACAGTAAGGTTACATTAATATCTGTAAACAGACTTGAGCAAACATCAGATATCTGCTGAAGATAAGATGCAGGGCACACACGTTGTGGTCTCTACTCTAGTGAACACGATTGCCTTGTAACCTTGCTTAATGTTAAAATTTGTAAAGAGATGGCACCCAGTGAACAGGAAAAAAAACATATTAGGTCTCAGATGGATGTTTAAAGAAGTCTACTCATCCCACTTTGCAAAAATACATTATGTACTCGTGATGTATAAAGCTACCAGGGATGAAAAAGGAACAAAAGGGCAGCCTAAATACACAAAATCCTCATTCCTGCATGAGCTATGGCTTGAGGCTATAGAGATTAATTTGAAAACATACCACATATACTTACCTTTGCTCGTTACCAGGAAACCCGCATGACTGAGCTGACAGTATCCCAGTCTTTGTTATTCCTAATGAACACAGTATCAAACCTGCTTTTACTGACCAAGAGACATGCACTTCTACTGCAACCTAAAAAATCCTAAAAATTTGGGGTTGATTTATTGAATTCTAAAGCTAAGAGGAGCCAAATACAAGCAACATTTGAACAATAAAAGGCCATCATCTCCAGTGACACTGAAGGCTAAAATCAGCCTCTCTCTGAGGTCGACCCCTGTCAGCGCCTTCAGCTCTTTTCACCAATAAAAGCTCGCAATGATAGAATTAAAAATGCATCTCAGCAGCGTCTCCTGCACACTGCACCCTGTAAGTCTCCAGATTGGCAGCATCCTAGTTTTTCATATATATAAAAAAAGAAAAAAAACAGGGACTGGCTTCCGTTGCTAAGCAACACAAAAGAGTCAAGTGCATTTGTTTATCAGCCAATAAGAACGCAAGCAAAGTTTCAAGGTTTTTGAGGAAGGCCCTGTAATAATAACATGAAAAAGAGGAGGAGGACTGTTCCATAGATAGCTTTCATGCCCAGCCTGTGAATATATAGATGCGTTTATATACATATGTTTATGTATCACTAAGAATAATGCATTAACACCATCTATACTTTTTAAATATACTATTTTTCATTGCAGGAATCGACATTCGCAAAGTAGCAAATGTGCAGCAAAATTTGTTGCATGAAATCATTTAAAAAAGGCCTGCCGACCCCACTATGGACAATAGTGTTAGAAAATGGATGGACGGATGGATGAGTCAGTAATGTAGTAATATTTAAAGTCATGCCACAACATTTCATTTGGAAAGGTCCTAATTCTGACTTGGCCACTCCCAAACCTTCACGTTCTCCTTAAGGATTTTCCAGTAGAGAGAAGAGTTTTATGGCTTTGTCACTTACAGCAATTCATCCACAAACCATCACTGTGTCTCTGTGGGAAGAGTAGTTGTCTTGTGATCGGAAGGTTGTAGGTTCAATTCCAGCATGTCGATGTGCCCTTGGGCAAGGCACTTAACCCCAAATTGCCTACCGATGGGTGTATGAATGTGAGAGCGAATGGGTGAATGACTCTAGTGTAAAGCGCTTTGAGTGGTCAAAAATGATCGGATAAAGTGCTATATAAGTTCAGTCCATTTACAGTATCACCCCCATGTTGGACAGTCAGTGCAATGGACCTTTTCTTAAATAGTGTCTTCCATCACCGGCTAACATATTCCACTTTATTCTCACAAGTCTACGCAATATTTCCCCAAATGTCTCTGAGATGATCACAATTTTTTTTTTACATATTTATGTAAATGTGAGATGGTCCTCTGTAATTTCCACCTTGAAAAGTTCCAGGAATCCCATTTTTTTTCCAATCTCTTGTGAGGCTTGCAGTGCTTAGATGTTGTTCTGGGTTCATTTATGACCTCCTGGATGAATGTGCTCTTGCCGTACCAGTTTTCGTATGCCTGCCATCAGCGAAAAGGTTTTGGACAATAAGTTCATCATGGTTCACTGGAGTCTCAAAATCTGTTTGGAAGCCAACCCAAACAGATTCATTTGTTTCTCTCCTGTTCTCAAATTTCTTTAGAGCATCATATGTAGATTTTTGAGTTCTTTTTGCCTACTTCATGTTGTCTGGTAGGTCCTGTTTAAATAAATGTCTTTATTCCGTAGATGCTGTACTAATCAAACCTGTGTGGCTACTAAAACTGAGCCCCTAAAAGTTTGGGTAATCAGAGTTAATCCAAAATAGACTGACTGCGGCTCAGTGGTCGAGTAGGTGTCTTACAATTGGAAGGTTGTAGGTTCAATTCCAGCTTCCACATGTTGATGTTCACCTGGACAAGGCACGTAACCGTATGCTACCTGCCTATAAATGTGTTCATGTTTTTGGGTGTGAATGCATTTGTAGTGTAAAGTGATTAAGACTGAAATAGGTGCTACATAATTTTAGTCCATTTACCATGGGGGTCAATTATATGCTGACAGTGGGGCTTTTTAGTTTGGGTACCTTCTCTCCCTAATAAATGAAATTACTTGAAAACGTATTTTGTATTTTCACAGTTCATTGTGACCAAAAGGAAGAAAAGAAAATATCTGTTAGACTTTTTCACAGTGCAGCACAAATGGATCTTCTTCTTTTTGTTTGTTTTGTTTTGTTTTGTCTCAAATACAGCTCAGTGTGGTGAGACTCAAACACAAAAGACATAGCCACAGTTGAAGATATGCATGTAATTATGATGTCTAAACAATAAAAGCTGTTGCTAAGAGCTCTGGCAGATGGCTTCATGAGAAAAGGCAGCACTAGTAACTAGTGATGGATGTGTAAAGGGAAGTGCACAACAGGTGACAAAATTACATCATGCACATTCTCAAGAGCGCAGACCTTAGGCAACCCGTGTGCTCCCTGCTTGTTTTCATGACTATCTGGGCGTACAGCCTGGTGTGATGGTATGCCAACTGTTCCCCGATGTCGGCACTGGCACCCATCGCCAAAGCCCCTGGCACCCAGTAGAGACTCCGGGGGTGGGAAGAGGCAGTCAGCATGTGGCTACATGTGAGATCATGGAGATCAGGAATCAGGTGAGAACATGTCGACATTAAAGCGGGGCTGACATTTGATCAGCAGAACAACACTGTTATCAAACGGGGAGCTCCTCTGAAATGGCAGATTGCGTGCCACGTTAAATCAGGACAAATATCTGAGCCAGGTCATTTCTAATAACGCTCTGTTAGTCACAGGAGTTTTACTAATAACTGTCAAGCTCTCCTGACCAAACATGAGCTGCAGTCAGCACAAAATGCTGATTTTCAAAATGTTTGCAAGTGACTCCATTGCTAAAGCAACTTCATTGGCTCCTGGTAGACAACAGAGTGCATTTCAAGATCAACATCTCTGAACGTCTACACCTCTGACCCCCATCAGTGAACTCATGACTCCAAGACTTTGGAGTTTCCTTCCACTCAGATCCATGCAGAAGTGGTTCTGAACTACTACAGCGGGTACATCTGGCTAGTATCAGATTGGGCCCTTTATCCCTTTCAAACTGTATCTTCTGTGGTATGAATTCAACAGGACCTGGATAACATCTATCTGAGATTTTGGTTCACATTGACTTGGCTGAACATTTATGACAGACGACCCACAACCTTTGCATTTGGAGTACAGACCTCAGTATCTCCCAGACCAATAGAGATTGAGTGGGAACAGTAAATATGCAAACTGGCTCCCTGAGAGTCAGTTTGCAGGACAAATATCTGATCCAATAAAGCCCATATTTGATCCAATAAAGCTCTTTTGTTCAGCACCATTGCGGCATGTCTGGTGCTGAAAGTGGACAGAGCAACACTGATTCTGAAACTTTGTGTTGTTTCCCTTGGTTTCATACCCTTTTTGCATTAAAATATAGGCGTAAGAACTTAGAACTTGGCATTAAAATCTAATAAAATAAACAAAAAGTGACATTTTTTATTTAATCACTTTTAGTTTTGTTCTGAGTGCTTCTTTCTTCATTAAGAAACTTTTGGTTAACAGGTAGTCTGTGGAACAATAAGTCAGTCGTATATTTGTCTTGTGTACTTCTCTTTTGTTTGATTGTTACATTTTATTCCTGCAGTTTATTGATCACTATCCAATGATCTTTTTGATTTTGCTGAAAGGATAACTACCTTTTTTATCAGTTTATATTATACAGCAAATGTCTAGGTTCTTCTTCATATGTGATAAATGGAAAAACATTTATATTTCACATTGATTTTGAATAGATTATAGGACTGACTGGTCTATGAACATTAATGTGATTTGACCTACCTTAATATCACAACTCAGAGAACAATTAAAAACAGTAAAAGCTAAAAAAGGTATCCAATTTAACAAAGCAAGATAATGAAACAGTAAAAAGTATAATATATACCAAGTGCAGAAGTGATATGACAAAGAGGATTTATATGGACTCCAAGTACATAAAATCTATTCAAGGTCCCACAATGTTTTCAAACTGAAGGCCAGACAAGAGAGAAGAATCTTTCTCAGAGATTTAAATGGATCTATACTCGAAGCAGTGCATACAGGGGAGGAATATTTTTCCATAGAGTTGAAGCAGCTGCTGGAAAAACTCGATCGGCCCTGCCAACTAATATGGATCTCGGAAAATGAGAAACGGCCCGGTCCTGCAGGTGAAGATCACATAAAGAAGAGGAGGATAAATCATGAAATTAAGTAAGAAACATTGAAAATCAATGTAAAAAATAAAGTCCAGCCAAAAATTGGACATTTATATCAGTTTATAACCTGCTATGCTGCGAAGAGTTTCAAAGTGCCGCATCGAGGACCGAGCTACCCCAACACACGAGTCACAACAGAGCTAAGACCTGAGGTAATAAAAGCACAAATAAATCTTTTCAAGGTGAGTGAAAGCAAAAACACTTTAATTTTACAACATGTCTTATCTTTTTATCCAAGTTACAAGAGATGTCAGGTGTCACACCCAAATTCATAACAGCAGAACAAATGACAACAAAAAGACTAAAATAATTTCTCAAGTCAAATTATTGGTCCCATCTTGTTCATTAAGATTGAGAAAGTTTACCTTTTTGTATATTTTAATTTTATTTATTGGTTTCAATGTTTTACAGCAAAACAATTTAACAAAAATGAGCTTCTCACAAACATAGTCCCAAGAGAATAAAGAACAAATGACCCAAATGGGATCCCTGAGGAACCCCAAAACTGAAAGCGACAACAGAATTTCCTTTTATTTTTCTTTTTGAAAAAGGACCCAAATACAGAGTAGGGGCTGAGAATGGTTGAAAGCAGAGTACTTTAATAAAGTAAAAGAATATACAGCAGAAATGCACTAAGATTAATTCATAAACCATGGGAGGCAACGAGGGGGGAAAACAGACAAGACAAAAGAATCCATCAGGGAATGACTGAAGAAGACAGGTATAAATACCAACAAGTGCGTTTACTGACAAGCTTCAGGTGGTTGATTACAGAAGGGGCATTTGGGATAGAAGGCAAACAGGTAGACTGAGAGAAGATAAAAAATAAATCAAAAGAAGCTGAATAGGGACTCAACAGATCCAGAAGGCTGACAAAGGCTGACTACAAATAAATACAAGAAACAGGACACAAGCTTAGCCTAAGAAACTAAACATCTAGAGAAGAACCTATACGGCAAAACCTTATAACAATGACATAACTGTGACGAGACCTTTTAAGAGATAACAAAGAGCACAAATACAAATGAAAATCAAAACCCAAACACTACAGGACTGTGACACAGAACAGGTACAGCCTCTTAAGAGAACAGATCAACTTGGATCTGTCAGGAACCAGTACTTTTGTTTCCAACAAGGTGTTGCAGTATCGATCAAAAGGAATAAGCTTCATCAACCTGGTTTACCAATTGTGAATCTGGTTATAATGATCCACTACACCAAACAGGTCTAAAAGCATTTCAAAAAGCAAAGTTCCCTGTGCAAGGCATCAAAGTAGAGTAATTAAGCCCCGCTAAAAGAGCTGGTTCAGTGTTACGGTGTGAATTAGGGCTGTTTCTCTGTGTTAATTTCATTGGCCTTTAAAAGCTGAAGCTAATTAGGAATTTGATTAAAATGAGCATCAAAAGCGTTTTGTAGCAGACGCCAGGATAACTTTTACTCGTATATACTTGACTTTTAAAGCACAGACAGGATTTTCTTTTATTGTTTTGTAGCCTGGCTAAGAGGTTTTGCTAGCTTTACACTTAAAACATAATAAAAACACAACACTAATAGTATTAATTTTGAACACTAATTGAACCCAGGAACTGGGTTAATTATTCTCTCTCTCTTGCTCAGGTGGGCATGACAAGACACTGGTTTTGATTTTGTTTTGTCTAAAGTGTGCAGATTACAAGCTGTTAGTAACATCTGCTAGTTTTCTAGAGGAATAGACTCAAAAAAACTGGGGATAAAGTACGAGGTATTAGGATGAACCTGATAAAACCTTTGCAATATTTGATCTATAGGTGTTATAGAAAATGAAAGGCTTGATTAAGCAGACAAAAATAGCATTCACTAAGTGTACAAAGTATCCATTCTTACTCGGCATGAAAGTGACAATTATTTACTTTAAACAGTGATAGTTGAGGTTTCTTCCACTGTTATTTTGTGGATCATAAGCTGAATCTGCTACTACAGACAACCGAAGAGTTGGCTATAATTTCACATCTTACCTCAGGATATCATAATGACCTGTAATTTTTCATCAAGTGCCATGATTAAATGTCACTTAGTCATACACTGTGATTTAGGAGAAAAATGCCTTCAAAACTAATTAAAGTGCCCTAAGTGCAGTGGGGGAACAGCTTTAAAATGTAAGCACGAACAAAAGGTTGTTTGTTGTCATTTCTATTCTTAACAAGAAGGCAAAAGATGAAAATTAAACTATTCCTGTACAAGTACTCCATTCAAAAAAGTGCACGCATCAGATTTACATGCATTGTTGATTCCTATTTGTGTTATTCAGTTTTGCTGCTTTCAGTGAGAGATTATATTGACGCAAGAAAAGAAGGATTTATTTCAGGGGATTCTTGAACAACTTAATTCTATATCACAATAAACACTGCAGGTGGTTTCATACAACATAACTTAGCACCTAGTTTAAGCTTCACTTCATGTAAAAAATACTCTAATGTAGAGAAAAGCAGAATATTAACAGGATGCTTTAAAGTAAACTCCACACTAAAGGTGTTTTTATTGAGGAAAGTGACTATTGTATATTTTTATTACCTTTATTGAAATGATACCTCTTTATTTCTTGCCAATTCTATTTTAAGGTAATGATTGACATGTGCAATTTCTGACCAAATTATCTTCTGTTGTTGAACTACAGCAGCTCTTGTCTCATGGTTTGCTTAAGCGGTGTCTTAAATACCAAAAGAAAAAGGCCAATCAATTAAATTAGTCAATCAATCAATCAGTCAGTCAATTGAGCAGGACCAGTTTACCAGTAAAACACAATTAAAAGTCAGAGATGGAAGAGAACAGAGCTCATATGGCTTCCTCATTTACTGAGCACTGGTCTGTTTATCTTTTTTAAACAACCGAGATCTATTTATATTAAAAGATCAAGCTGAACTGTTCCTCAGAAGTTATGAATGCATTTTTAAACCCAGTCACCCCTGATAAATCCGTCCTTCAATGTTCTTTTTACTCTGATGGAGCAAGCTACAGTAAGGTTGAATCTCTGATTGAAACTCCGCTCCAAGTGCCTTGAAAAAATAATCATTTTCAGGTGACTCGAGTCAATATCTGATGAACTCCTAAAATGCATTTTTTTTAAAAGACAAGGAATGCTTCAAGTCCCGCAGAGGCAAAAGTTGAGTGTTTTGATAAAAATGAACTGAAGCAACATTTCTTATTAAATATGCTGAGTGTCTGAACTCAACTATTGTCATTTCAGCAGTGAAATCCTAAAGGCCAAGGAGAGATTTCTCTTCATCTTTGTATAAAAGAAAGCTTTATCACTTTGTGTTGGACAACATAGACAATGGCTCGACGTCAGTCAGTTTTTAAAAATGTGCAATTTATGGTATACAGTGTACAAAGTAATGATTTGAGGACTTGAAAATCTCAGGATACAGTTTATTGGTATTGGTGCATCCTATTAAATCAGTAGTCAAAACCAGGAGTAAGCGGCATGTACTTAAAAATTTTATCGCAAAATGTTGTGGATTTATTGTGACGATAAAGATTATGATAAAATATTATTCATTACTTACTTTAGGTAAAGGTATGGCTGTGGCTGCGTGACACAGCATTTATGGCACCGCAAGCACAAATATTGTTCTTGAAAAATATTCCAGTTTGAAATTGGTTCTTTGGGAAGCTTTGACTTAAAAGTGTGATTTTTTTTTCAGTAAACTACTCACATTAACCACATTTAATCATATTTTTGAATTTACTGATACTTAATGATGCTGGAACAAACAGTTGAGAAAAGAGCAAAAGTAACATTTCTGATCATACCGTTTTTTTATTTTTATTTTTCATCAATAAAAAAATAAAAATTCTTATAAGAAATTTGTAATAATAAATAGTACTATAAATGCCCACTCTAGTCAAAAATTTCTGTAATTTAATTCAAAACATGAATATTGTTGCTACATGAATTCTTTACGCACAAAGTGACGTAGAGCTGAATCAGACACAAACGCTGTATAAAAACCTACATGTGACGTGGTAGTACATCATTCTACCAACACAAATTTCTACTTATTGTGTTTGACATGACAGGTGAATTTTATCATCAAAACAATCTTGCAGATTATTCTGCCGTCTGAGGAACTTCATGTAATTGTCACTAATAACCCGAGCTAAAGCCTCAGCAAACCCAGAGTTGCAGGAAATTTTTAAAATTATTTAATAATTAGTAGGTACTCCTACCTAACCTAAAACAGGTATAATTCAATAATAGAGAGTGAGAAAATAAATACGTATGTTAACTTTAACTGTATATTTTAAGTGTACTTTTACAGGGATTCACTCACTGTCCACATGAAATAACTAAACATCCATCCATACCAGAAACATTTATCAGTAAACACAATAGATTTTAAATCATGTGTTTATGTTCTTAAAAATGTTTAATTATATTTACAGAACAAAAACATAGTCAGGATCACATTGAGTAGTATTTTTTTTTTTTTTTTGGCAAATAATAAAGATGCAAGTTAAAAATACTAAGCAATGTAAGCAGCCAAATCCAACTAGATAGTGTGCAGCACAAACAGTTTGAAACAGCCCCACATTAACACCAGTAATTTTGATATAAGATCATAGTGTAGAAAACATATGGTTTACATGATGAAACTAAACAGAGATATGATACATAATTTTTACTTCTTTTTTTAGAGATCACACCGTTTTCTGTTCACAATGCGAGACACAGTCTCATGAATGCCGTCACACTTCAACAACAACAACAAAAAAAAAAGAGTTCATTGGGATGGAGAAAACAAGCACATTAATTAAATGAATATTACTCCAATACTGAACAAACTGAAGCTGACTCAGTGACATAAAGCTCGGCCGAGTTCTCGTTTTGGTACCAGCAGCAAGGCAAAGATGCACCACGTGAAAATAAATAAGTGAAATGAAATCAAGAGTGAAACACAGACGGATAAGCAGGAAAATAAACTTCTCTTCGTCAGATTGAAACTGGAGCTTTGGAGTTGAAATAAAGAAGGTTGAATTAACTGAAACACATGTCTAGCTCCACGGGTCTCAGACATGACTTATTTACATTGAAAAAATATGTAAGTAATATATTAAGTTAAACTTGAAAATTAATAGTAATAATAATAATAATAAAAAAGCAAGCAATGTTGTAAAGCAAGAGTAAAGCAAGTGGGCAAAGGAGAAGAAAAGTCTTAGGTCTTTTGAAGTTGGACATTTCTCCTCCTGCTGCAGAAAAAAAACGTCCATCTTTAACACTTGAACAGGTAACGACGGGCGAGAGCGAGCGAAAGCCAGGAGCACCGGCTGAAATGGGGACACAGTTTTTAGGTGGTCTTCACCAGGTCGTAGACATGAATGTGGACGTCGTCGTCGTATTTGATGTAATAAACGGTGGGCTTCGCCGGGACCTGGTAGATGACCAGCCCCGTCCTCTTCAGGCCGTTATCTGTCACATACTCCACCTGTTTACCCACAAGGCTCTCTGGCTCCTCACCTGGCTTCCTGTCTGCCGGCAGCAGGTGTTTGTTCTCTGGAAGACCAAACATAAGCAGATGGAAAATAAAACAAACAAAAAAAAAAAACAACACATCAGACCGGTACAAGTGAAATACGCAGTTTATAGCAGTTTTCAGAATGTGTTAAGTGATTTGTTGGGATTTTATGTGACCAATACAAAGTAGCATAAAATTGCAAGGTGGAAAGAAAATGATGCAATGTTTTAAAAGCTGTTTTTTATAAATATAAAATAAAAACCTGACATTTCTAACTTGCATTTGAATCTAAAATACATTTGAAAAAAAAAAAACATTTTGCTGCATATATAACTCCAAGTCTTTTGGTGTATGTCTCTACCAGCTTCACATATCAAGACTGAAGCTTTCCACCCAGTTCTTTGCAAAGTAGCTCAAACTCAGCTGAATGAATGATGAGTATCTGCGCAAACAAATGTTTAACTTTTGCCCTAACGTCCTTAGGTTTTGGACTTTGACTTGGCAATTCTGACGTGCTTTGATCTAAACCATTTTATTATCCATCTGCATGTTTAGCCTGATTTTTTTTATCTTTTGCTGCCCCTAACTGGTTTCCTTCCAGAATTGCCCAATGTGGGTCTTCCTAGCAACTCTCAAAATGTCTCTGCTGAAGAGCACAGCATGATGCTGCCATCACCATGTTTCACTGTGAGGGTGTTGAGTTCAGGGTTTGTTTCAGTCGACGCAAAATTACTTTTCGTTTGGAGCTTAAAGTTTGATTTTAGTCTCATCTGACTGAAGCACCTTCTTACATGTCACCGCCTGAACTCTACCTGGTTTCAGGCAAACTTTCTTTCTTTTAGATATTTTTATTAGTAATGGCCTGTACTTGTATAACGCTTTATCATGTCCAGAGAACTCCAAAGCACTTAATACAAGTCAGTCATTCACCAGTTAAGCAAGAATTACCACAGACCTCTTGGCTGTCTTCTTGTTTAACATTTTCCTTGTTTAGCTGTGTATATAAAAAAAATAAATAAATAAATTTAAAAAAAGCAAAAAGTAATTTTCCTTCCAAGTCACAATTACATATAACTTTGTGTTGCTGTGCCACATTAAATCCTAAAATAAGCAGTGGTTGATAAATGACAAAAATATGAAAAAAAAAAAAAAGACAAGAAATAATTCTCATTAAAAAATGTGCTAAACATGAACATGATGAAAACAAAACAAAGCAGTAAAGTGATATTTTTTGACTCAGACTATTTAAATTCATCCCTTTCCCTGAACTCTAAACTGTTACAAAATGTCCAAAAACATTCAGCGGGATACCAAAGCGCTCTTTACTGTACCTGACTCCGGCAGGACACGGAGATCTCCGTCTTTGTAGTCGTCCCACAGCTGGTACATGTACAGCACCGGGTCCTTCTCATAGGTGATGTAATACCAGTGGGTCATGATGGGGGCTCGGGACAGAACCATGCCCCGCCACTCGTTTTTCTCCCCGTCCTCCTTCTCGAACAGATGCTCCACTGCTCGACCCACAAGCTCCTCGGCCCCAGGAGGCACCTTGATCTTATTGTTTACTGCAACAGAGAGAAGACACTTTAATGAGCCCCAAAGCTTTGTAGATCCAAAATAAATAATCGGTGCATAAAAATACCAACATCGGTTCAATATGTTGAAAATTGCTTCATATTAGATTTTAAAATTCAAATAATTGAGTTGAAATTGCTTCCCATCCTAGAAAAGTAAGAAGCTAAATTGACATTCACTATACAGTTTACTTGTTTGACACAGACGACAGGGGTTTCTAAGTCGGTCAGCATCAAATGATACATTTTTGTAAACAGAAGTAAAAAAATAAAAAGGTAGATAGGTTTGCAGTTACATTAATGCTTGCAATATAAAACTAAAAGATTCAGACCACAGGCTCACCGACTTTCTCTGCCAAAACCTGCAGGTTGGACACCCGGTTGTCTTTAAAGAGCTCGATGCCGTAAACGCAATCAAAGCCATCGTATTTGACCATGTAGAGGGAGTTGTTGACCGTGAGGCGCTCCAGGACTGTGCCTTTCCATTTGGTCACGTTGCCCTTTTCCCTCCAAGTGTGCTGGATCCTGCGGCCCAAGAGGTTATCCGGGTCCGGGCTCGAGGTCGACGCTGAGCTTTCACTCAGCTCTCCACTGCTACGCTTCCTTTAACCACAACAGAACATATCTATGTTTTAGGAAGTCAATTTAGGGAAAATTGACTTTTAATTGACTGTTAATGCAGAATCAACAGATCCAATACTTTTATGCATAAAATCACATTAAAGGCACAGATTGAATCCACATTAAACTTGGATTAAGGGCCTGCGGTTTGTCTTTTTTAAAGAGTAATACAGATCAAATTTATTTTATTTTTCTTGACTAAGGTCAATTTGTTCTTTTTTGTCCTTGAAAGTATTAATTTCACAAATCCTTTTAGATGCCATGACTGCAAAAAGAAGGGGAAGTTAATGCATGCATGCAACACCTAGGGATGTGCTCTCACTGCTAAACAGGCTCATGCTACGTCATGTATGAGGTAGGACTTTATACAGGAGTAAGGACATTCTCAAGGATTCAGTTTAAGGCTGTTGTAAATGAATATTTTAGTAATCGAGTAATCTATCGATTATTCTTACGATTAATCGAGTAATCGCATAAAAATTTTTATAAAATAAAATATTGGTAAATGTGGCGTAACACTGGTGTTACTATCGGATATAAATATCAGTCCAATTTTTCATATTTGAGTTTCTCTACTAGTTACTTTTTTGTAGTTTAGAAAATTAACCTGTAACAATTCTAGCTCACTTTCTAAGTTAGCCTGAAGAAAAGTTATACAAAAATCTGAGATTATATTCAATTTAATAATAAAGAGGCAGGCTCACAAATATGCTTATAAAACATGTCTATACTCCAATTTTTAGTTTATGTTTTCATCTTCAGTGAGTTTAATAGATGAACTCTCACCTTGCCCCATACCTGTTTGAGAATATGGGAAATATCGCCTGGGGCGGAGGATAGATTAGAGGAGAATGAACGAATGAACGGGAGGAGGAGAGGAAACAGACCAGGGGACGGACAAACGTAAGTCCAGGGGGGCAGCATGAGGGGCCGTTTAGGACAAAATCTATGTTTTGTCTCTCACACACTACT
>CAEGAE010058893.1:0-23490 GCA_903067095.1 Girardinus metallicus
GCTCCCAGGCCTCTGGTAGAGGACCCGAGCTCAGAGGATGAAAGAGACCACCCGCAGAGGGTGAGAAGGGAATTTTTTTTTTTTTTTTTATATGTGTATATGTGTATTTTTTTTTTTTTTTAAATCGTCACAGATTTGCGCATATTTGTAATGGAAACGCATCTAATTAGACCAGACCACGATGTGGTCAAAAACCAGAACCTGTATTTTGTTGGTTTTTTTTACCCCAAAACCTTCAACATTTTCAAAAACTAAAAGATGAAAAGAAGCAACAAAATCAGCTATATCTATGATTCAAAGTCAGCTGTCAGGATACATGGCTGTCTGCTGGAGGGAAGAGGGAGGGAGGTGGATCATGTCATGTCCAAAACAACAAACCGTGGAGGAATAAGTGGGCTTTTTAATCTTGGAGCAAAGAGAAGTGACGAGGCGCTCAAATTAAAAATGCAAACCCGAGCTCTCTCCCACCCTTTCCTCCCAGGCCAGAGTAAGAAACTAACACAGACAGAGCTCTTCGTGTACTGACGGGAAAATCGAGGCCCCTGGGTTCCTTAACTCCTTGGCCGGACGACAGTTTCCTGGCCTGAAGGGGTCAGCGGTGGGCTGTCTGGGAAGCTGGCAGCCATTGGGGCTCCAGAGGGGATGTTTTGCAGAGAAGGAGGGGGGGGGGAGTGGAGGGAAGTTGAGAAAGGCTGGGGGGGGTACATCTTGTGGCTGGTTGGCATGGAGTGGACACTGACAGTTTCCAAACACACTGGCTGTCGCTGCCAGGGCCTGCTGAGCTCTTCCACATTACACCACAGTCCGGGAAGACTAGAGGAACTGGAGGCCTGGAGCTATAGAGCCCCCCCTACAGATTCATTAGATATCTACAGGGTCCGGGGCTCGGTTAGTGGGGCTTTACAACTCTCAATACTCCAAACAATTATATGTTGTGATGGTGGAGTTTAATTCCTGGAAGAAAACACAAAACTTAAAGCAGTGGAAGTGTTGATAAATTTGATAAGCATAATATATATCCTGTTCTCGTGTATAGTAACTACTCTGATTTTTATGACTTTATTCTACTAATTTCAAACTGATATTTTATTAATGGACTAACAATTATTGATGACTTGAAAAAGCTTTAAAAAGATAAAACAAATACTTGCATGTTATAGAACTTTATTCAATAACTTTAAAAGCATAGTGTTTCGTTTCATTTTAAGTCTAGTATGTTAAAGTACTAGTTTAGTTTTCCTATCTAGTTCTGCTTAGACCAAGAGCAGGGTTTTAATGTTGTGGTAAGGTGTGGCCAACATGGACTTAACTGCTTCGTTCACTTCCTCCGCTGCCATTGGTAAAACTACAGGTAGATTACAATTTTAAAATGGCGCAGACATGTGACATTGTTCACAACTTCTCCTTCTGTTCGCTGATTGGTCCAGTTCAAATTCTACTGGGGAAATCCAATTAAATAGGAGAAAGGCGCATTGAAGTTAGCTAAGAATCCCTGCACTCATGGTAGTTAGGGACGAGCTTCTCAAGCTATATTTGCTTTCTAATTTTTTGGATCTGCTCTGCAAGGAAATATTCAGTTTCAAATAGCATCGAGGTCAGTTTGATAGAAAAATCACAATAGGGGAATCTGCAAATACTGCTAAATCTTAAGATTTCCACCTCTGTAGTAGTGATGGGTAGATGAGGCGCCATGAAGCGTTTCGACCCATAGCAAAACTGTATTGATACTGTGTCACTGAATACTGACACCTGCTGGACATTAAAAATTCCTACAGGCAACATAGTTGACAGACTGATTTGATTACCTAGTATGTACAATAAGATTTAAGTCATTGTATTTTATTGTACATTATATATTGTATTATGTCATATCTACAGTTAAATTCAAAATATATTTGATATTCTTAGATACAGTCAATAAATAATGTGAACATGTACCATAAAGTGAAAATTTAAGTGAACATGTTTGGAAAGAGGATGCTTGTGGACTGTTTTTTTTGTTCACAAATTTTCGTTCAAAATATTTAGTTTTTCCAACATTCTGAAATTTAGTCTGTTACGCTTTTTTTGACACAACGTCTCCTGCTGTAGAAAAAACAAAATGAAGTAAACAGTACATTTATATGAAATAATTTGTAAGAAGAAACTGAGTAATTTGAAGAATGGCTGTTTACCTGAGTTCATCCTAGATGCATCTGGTACTTCATTCTGATGCCTGGCCCCATAACGCCTCAGCATTGAGGAGGTGGATTTATTTAAATAAGACAGTTCTGTCAAACATATGCAACACTTAACCTGCAGAACATAATATAAAAGTAAACTAAGAGTTGATTTCAGCTGAATTTGGATTCAGATGGATCAAGTAGAAACTGAAAAGAACAGGATGAAACAACAACGAAGTGATAACCGATACCTTATTTTCTGATGTAAGATCAAAATGGTCCCAAACTACGAAACCTTTCGTTTGCCTTGAGGTTGCTCCATAGTTGACGCTGTACCGTAAAAGATCAAGAATTCTTTTGGCAAATGTATCCCTTGACAGATTCGCTTCCTTATAAACACAGTTTGGTGCGCCAGTGTCATTTCGAAACAGTTCCTGTATCGGTCACGTGACTTGCTGAAACCAATACGCGCACTGACACGGGGTTTTGTCTATGGGCTTGACGAATGCGCTGACGCATCAGTGTTGCCAGACCCATCACTACTCTGTAGCAATTTTCTTCCGAATTTGAAAGTTAATATTGAACTCCCCACTGGTGGCTACATGGCTACATAACAACCTTACCAACTTAAGAAAGTCATTGAAAGTGTGAGGGTGGCAATGCTTGATAATGTTACATTTCTAGCCTATTTGTGGGAACACAAATGGTCCTTTTAAATGTTTTTACTGTCACCAATATCACCTTGGAGACGAAGGAAAACCACAACATTCAGACCTATCAAACTTAGATGCTGTGAATAAAAACAAAAAAAAAACTTTCTAAGCCAGAGTCTTAAATTGTGAGACTGTAAACACTAGACATGACAATAACAAGGAAGTCATAAGAGTCGAGAAATAAGTAGGATGTCTGCTCACAGCACAGATGATCTCATTACCGTGTGCTACCAGGAACAATACAGAAAATCCAACAGGAGGGTCTTCTGCTGTTAGTGTGAGTGAGTCAGAATACGGTAAAGCTCGGGGAAAGTGGGTGCATTTACATAATGAAGCCATAAGTTAAACGATGAAGCATTTTACGACGGTTTCCGTCGGGTCAGGCGCAGTACACTCAATGAAGCGCACCTGTGGGGGCAGTGTCACCAGCTGAACACATAATGCATGTTAGCTGCGTTCTCCCAGTCACCCCCACTGCACCAGCGCGTCGCACAAAAACACCCAAACAGCTCCACGTTCACGTCCCCGGCCCTTTCAGCTGAAAGATTTACAATTACAGTTCCTTCCAAAAGTATTTTCACCTCTTCAGAGTTTTAACTTCTTTACTTCAGTGCATTTCAGTGGAATATGATTAACAAACCGGTGCATTGCTATGACAGCGTTTTCCCCCCAGAAAACCTGCTAAACCTGGTGGTAGGAAGGCACTTCACCGGCGGCCACCATGTTTCTGTGTTAATACGTTAAAGTTGTCACTAAATTTAATAACATGACTAGGCAGTTGTATGTTTTTTGGAAGACATTGTTGGCAATACTTACAACTGTAGATTCTTTAAAATAAACACTTAAAAGTCCCATTTAGTGTGAATATTAGATCTGATCTGTAACGTAGTTTTCTGATTCAGCAGGTTAGCTTCATATTCAAATAATTGACCTGTTGCAGTTGCTTCCAGCGCAGCAAATCATTCAGATTGCTAAAGTAGGCGAGGACTTTATTCCCCTTTCATTTTTCAGCCATCAACTAACAGGTTCCTGTTTGTTCTTTAACTTTTTCATTTCTTTTAACCCTGCTTAATAGCCCTCGTTCCTGTAATTTTTTATGTTTATTTTTTTACTTTTTCACTCTTTAATCTTCTAAAGCCCTTTCTCCTGTTTCTAACCCTGGTCGCTGTGCTCGGCGGTATTTCCATATCTCTGAGCTCTTTTTCTTTTCTTCCCCCTTTCCCTCACTCGCAGCCTGTTGTATTCCCGCTCTCCCTTCTCATCCGTTTATCACTGGCCCTTGTTCTGTTAATCCCCGAGGGTTTTGTTTATTTGTGTTGGAGCTGCTTTTACAGCTTGCGACTGACCCCACCTATTTTCTCACCAGTCATTTGAACAGCAGGGCTGCTTTGCAGCTACTCCACCAATTAACATACCATTAGCATAATATTTGCATGTGTGCATTAGGGTGTTGATGGGGAGAGAAAATAACACTTTTACAGGGTTCTGGGTTGTTTTTTTCCCTCCCATTTCTTGAAAAAAAAAATCTATATTTCATAGAATGACGTTAAAGCGCCCACAGGCTGTTTTATCTCGCTTTGATTTGATTTGCGGCTCGGCGAGCAGCGTCTCCGTTTCAAGTTTACTGTGAAAAGTTCTGCAGCCCACCTACACGTTAACATCTGATGATCAATTTCAAATCATTTCCACTGTGTTAATTTAAGTCGTGTTTTATCAAAATGCCAATCCTTACACATGTTTTGTATCTTCAAAAGTACAAGTCAAAACTCAGAAATTTAAATATGTAATTCAGTGTTATTTAATAATAGCTCCTATGTTTTGGTGTTTTTAGTATTTATTTATTTTTTTAAACTCAGAAGAGTTATGGATATGGATGGGCGATATGGATTTAAAGATTTGTCACGAAATTTTGCGGTGCTTTTGTTATAACAATAAAACTGACAATAACCATTTATTAGATCTTTTTTAGGCAACTGTATGACATTCCAGTTTAAGAGAAGAAGTGTGATTTGTATGACTAAGCAGCTCACAGTAACTGCATTCTAAAATTTATTTGTATTTATTGATGCTTTAATTGAACAGTGGAGAAAATATTAAAACTATAAATCCTGAGAAGGATAGTTTATGTTGGACTTTATTGTGACAACAACAAATCAAAATCCGTATGATAAGAAGTTTACTGCCATAAATCATAAACGATACGATAAGTGCCCGCCCCTGGTCACAAGTCAAGAGGATGGATGGGAAAAAAATCTTCTGATGAAGGCAGAAATGAGAACAGTTCACTGGGAGGCGACGCATCACAGCAGGGAGTCTCGGCTTGACAATGCCGTAATAAACTCGTTCGTGCGTTTTGATGGAAGCCAGCAGGAAGAGATGGGTGAAACCAGGCCAGCTGAGACAGACCAGAGGGGGAGAAGACGAGTCCGGGGCGCCGAGCCAGTTTCCCGGCGCCGATCAAGGATCCGCCCGCGGGCCCCGCTGTTCCTCCGGTGTGCCACGCCTGTCCCTCACACGCCACCGCTCCCAGAGCCGTCACATTAGGGCCGTCGCTCAAACCGCCGCCGCTTTTGTGTCCGTTTGAGGTTTCAGTCACCGAAACCTGAGTGACAACTGGCCTGAGGTATTAGTAAAATAAGCAGGTGTCCAATCCAACAGGAGCCCCTAAAGGGGACTAGAGTTGTCACACAAGTCACGTATATGAATGGAAGTCTTTTTGTACAAGCGATACATCATTGGTAATCATGCAAAAACCTCCCCAAAACACAAAGTGTTTCTGTAAATTCGTGTAGTCTGACATTTTCTAGAAATGTGTGTGTTGTTGAACAAGCATTTTGGTTCTCCACACTGTAGGGTTCCTTAGTTTTGATGTTTGAAAGAACAGGATGGAGATGAAGGAGCATTTTGCCAGATAAGTTCAGCCAGAATTGACTTCAGAGTTCCTGAGGCCTGAACAAACTTTTAATACAATTGCATTACAGGTCTGTAAAGACAAATAAAGTGACGTTAATGTGTTTGAGTTGAGACACATTGACCATAACGTAAAAAACCCCAACAAACTAATAAAAATCTAACTGTATATTGTGTTGCCTAGGTATGGGCGGGTCGTATAAAATGCTCTAAAATTTTTCTTCAGTGCTTTTGTAACTTAAAGTCCTTCCAATATGAAGCCATAGGAACCTCCAAGTTATCTTTGGTTTCCTTTGGCTGTATGCTGCATAGAGTGACCTGGAACTGCCCCTCCCCAACTTGTCGTTGTACATAAAAAAAAAAAAATAAATCACAGCTTGGCTTTCTTAGAAGAAATTTAAATTTGGCTGTTTTGAAGAAAAAAACAAAACAACAATCACAATTTGGAAACTAATGAAGTATGACCCATCACTCTTGTAATGGTAAAGCTGAGACGCTACTAGCACCAGTTAAAGGGGCGGTATTGTGCATTTTCCAGGCACATAGTGCTGTTTTGTAGCACATTCAAGTCACTATATTACATTTAGTTGTTAAAAAAATGCTATATATAATTAATAACTTCAGTCCATTTACCATTCCATTTAATAACTTCAAAGAAATTCAACTTTGTAATTTGACCTTTTGAAATTGACCTGTCTCTTTAAGAAGCTCTGCTTTCAGCACGTTCTAAAAATGCCTTTCCATGTCGAACGTTTCAATTTGACATCATACTGCCCCTTTAAGGAGACGGCTGCAGATTAGCAACCGACTCAGAGAGCCTGACTGATTAAACCAACTCTGCTTGTTCCTCTGAAAGAGCAGAATGTCAAAATGCTGCTCAATAAACACCTCAAGACTACAGCTACATTTAGCAGTCGTTTATTTTATTTTCTACGTATAACTATAAAAAACTATCTGATATTTGCATGAATGGAAATAGTTGCTGCTTTTCTGATTCAAGTAAAAGCAATTAGATCACGTTCTGCTCTTTTTGCTCATCATACTGTGATAATGTCAGGCTTACCTGCTGTGGTTGACATAACCTACCACTTGTCTGCCATGACAACGGTTACATTAGATGTGTAATGCATAAACGTTCAAACATGAATAATGTAAAGGAAGCATAGGAGCTGTAAGCACTGATAGTATTTGGAATTCTTCCAAATCAAATCATGTTTGATTCATGTTCATCCCGTTTCCACCTGTTTGACCTCGTAGCGTTTAAAACTTAAATACAAATCAATAAAAATAAAAACAAAGTAGATTTTTATTTTATTGTGCTTCTAAGCCTCAAGTTACCTCATCTTTTGTACTCTGAAATTTTAATACGCAATCCACAGACTAACAAGTCTTGTTCCCCCACCCCACTTTTTTTTTTTTTAGCTTAATAAAAAAAAAAAAAAATAAAATAGATGATGAAATATTAGAAAACAGAAACCTAAACACTTGCTGGAGTTTTTTTCCTCCCTTCCTCTGATCCTTGTGCGATTTTTAGTTTTCAGTGATGCTGCAGTTTGTGTGTGTGATGGTACGGCAGACCGGGGATTAGCCGAGCAGCCAGAATCAGAGATGAAAGGAGAAGGCTCTGCTCGGAGATAAACACACATTTGTGCTAATATCCCAGTTAGTGGCGAGAATTAATTTCTTTGAAATGTTTTCATAACTACTTGTTTGTTACTAGAGTCATCTGGGTAATACAATGTTTAGAAACTAAATCCTAATCACACAAAAATACAAAAAGGGGGGAAAAAAAATGTTTCTTTCAATTCTGCATGCATATTTTTATTTCTGAAAAGTTGATTAAAAATTTAAATATGAAATTAATTTGCATTTATTTTATATATATGAAATAAATAAAGTGAGGCCTTGGCTAGTGTGCTGCACTCAGCTCAAGCTGCTCTTGTCTCTGTATAATCCTCCTCCTCATGAATACATTAACGCTGCAGCCTTAAACTCAGTTTAGCTGGCGGCTCAGCGTCACAGCACATCCTATTACCGACTTTAAATCATTAATGTGACATCGTTTTCACTCAATTTCCAAACACCCACGGTTGAAAGAGAGAGAGTGGGGGTGGGGGGGGGGAATCCGCGGCATGTTTCACTGAGCCGATGCAGGCAGAGCGGCCCGCTCTCGGAGCACACCTCTCAGAGATTTTTAGTGTTCGGTGCAGTTTGCACAAGCAGGAAAAGTTCAAGGCAACTGTGCTGATAAAAATAATTTTGCCATTTGATAGTTTTTTCCCTCTTTGTTCTGAATTGCCCACCTTAGGATGTGTGTGTGTGCGTGTGTGGGGGTGTGTGTGTGTGGGTGATTTAATCGGAGGTTAACCACTGTTTGCTTCCTTCAGCATTCCCATAGTGCTGACAATAAAATAAAAATCCAAACTCTTTTTCTGCTCCTCAGCTATTCACACACACAAACCTTTTCTCTTTCTCAGGTGTTTTGCCTTCGGGCTGCCTCTGAAAAATTCACGCCGCCCAGACATACCGAATCCTTCACTTACCGTATTATTCCGCGAGTTTTGAATCTGCCCCCATCTTGCCTTTTTATTGCATCAAAAGGTGTTTTTTTTTTTTTTTTGGAGGGGGTGCAGTGGGAGTGTGTGTGTCTGTGAAGTTATGGTAATTAACAAAGCACATAAAATCCTGTCCTCTGAATGCATTTAGCTTGTTTTTATGCGCCGCGCGTCGGGCAGGGCTGTGGGGGTTGATTGCAGAACATATGGACGCAGATGGAGGACGGCGTTTTAATGGGCACGCTGAGTGGGGTTTGGTGTTTTTAACCCCGGAAAATGGAGGCACGAACATTCTCAACATCCATAAGCAAGCATCAATTATACATTTGCGGTTTTTTTTTTTTTTAACAGGTGACAGCAGCAAACATGTTTTTCTTTCTTTTTTTTTTTTTTTTTAACAAAAAGTGTCCCTTGTTGTGCTTAATTAGGTTATCTGGTTGCTAACAGGCCGTGATTCTTCATCTTCTTCTTCCCTCTGATTGGAGGGGCAAGAAGGTGGACTTACCATAATAAACATATTATGAATATGATTCAATCACTCAACTTTGCTGATGGCCCGCATAATAATAATAATAATAATAATAATAATAATAATAATAATAATTAAATAAGACGTGAGGAAGACATTTCTAACTGCCTTTAGAAGTACCTGTCACTTACTCTGCCTCCAAGTATTTATCGACACTACACTTTTATCCGTGTATGGAAGAAAAAAAAAAAAGTGTGTCGATATGAAAGTTAGTGGCGGGAAAAAATGAGCAGGACCAGCACAAGTTTTACTCAACACATTGCTGTCTTTATTAGAGCCTTGTCTGGCAGTAATACTGAAAAAAAAGTGAACTTAGAACAGATGGTGGTGGCAGCCCACGGATTATTTTTTTTTCTCCTGTTTTTCTTTATTTCTTTGATATTTTTTTCATTTTTTTAGAGAGAGTACTGCGACTCCACTTTTCTGTGGCATGAATAAACATCAATAAAAGAGACAGTAGGGAGAGAAAACCAAAAAAAAAAAAAAGAAATATACAACTTATATTACACTGTGTTATGAACAAAATATAAATCTATAACTCTATGTTATATTTACATAATTATCTTTCTTGATTTTTTTTTTTTCAACTTGAGATGGTAAGATAGTTTTTTGTTTACTTGTAATAATTCTTACTTTGTTGTGAGCTCCACTCGTGACTGATTGTCTTAAATAATATTTTCATTGTCTTGTTATGGGGACAGACCTTGCCAGCAGGGATGATTGATGTCTTTAATGCCCCACACGCTCTCCTGATTTCTCTCTCCAGCAACAGTGTGGTGATAACAGGGGTGACTTTACAGCATAATTAAGACCCAGAAGCTCTTTATGTGGAACATTTATATAGCGATTTCAAGAAAAAAAAAAAAAAAAAGATGGGGGGGGGGGGGGTGGGATCACTAAGCGACGTCACACCTGAAGAGTAGTCATGGCTCCTGTAGCGTCGCGTGGAGCTCAAACAAAGCAAAGGGCTCCTGATGAGGGAGGTTAGAGATACCGGCGGGCCGCCTCACATGCCGACACGGTGAAACATTCCTGCTGTGTCAGAGTAAACACTGCTCTCCTATTATAATGATGACTGGATGAAAGAAAATTACTGCTATTACAAAAACATTCTAGATATGTACAGGGTTTTTCAAAAAAAAAAAAAACAACAGCATAGGATTTGTTTTTCAATAATAATCTCTTTATATTGTAGGCGTGTGTTTTACTGATTGTGTTTGTGCGTGAAGACAGTGCCAGACGTTTGAATACACTAATCATCATGAATGTCAAATAAGGGAGTTTAAATGATGAATTAAATTAGGGCTGAAACGATTCCTCTAGTGATTCGGGTACCTCGATTATTAAAATTCTTTGAGGAAAATTGATCTGCCTCGAAGCTTCATTAAACTATATTTTATCATTTAGCGTACCGTGTTCCGGCTGGGTTACTACTTGCATTGTAGCTTTCACTTCTGCCTGAGTTGTTGACGAAAGCCAGGTGTTAGCAGCATAACGTCCAGTTGTCATGTTCGGCCTGGGAGGATTTTATTGATTTATGATAATGTCTGGGTCTTTGTCGTTTTTCGGGGAACCAATCAGTATCCTTAAAATGACTGGCGCGAAGCCTGTAGTACGGTAGTGTCAGGGCCAATCCAGACCCCTAATGGTGGGCTGTTGTACTCCAGAGTACAACAGCCCGCCATTGTTACGTGAGTTTGGGACGCCTAACTGTCTTAATGTCCAACGATTTGTTGAAAGAGGAGAAATTGGTTAGAATCTTCTGGAAACCACGATGGCTGAAGTCCTATTGCATGGCCTTAAATTTCTTCAAGTAAAGATTAACAAGATTGATTGGAAGAATTGAGGTGATGCTTGCAAAATTAAGAAAACTGCATCAGTTTTCTTAATTATAGCCTCATCATGTTGTGCAAATGTTTTGATGTCAGTGATTCTGCTAGATGGTTACAAAAATTGCTTATCCTGTTGGAAGCACCCAATTATAAACGCACAAAACTGGTTTCAGAATAGTTAAAGCAGGATAGCATTGTTTGCTGACCACTCTCAAATTTAGCCCTATTTTAAAGAGCCAGTGGTCAATATTCAGACAGAATTATGAAAATACCATGTCATGGCTTGGAAAAGTGTGGAGTTCAAGTACAACTTGCTAAGATGCGTTTAGCAAGACATATAAAACAATTCTGACTCGTTTTATACAACCAATTTCTTTTTTAAAATTTTTTTTTTTTTTTTAGTTTTTTTTTTTTTTAAATCTTATCAGTCCAGCTTAAAATAAGAGATGTTCAAATGTGTTTATCAGTTGACATTCATGCCGATCCAGGGTATGTAAACTTCTGAGCAGAGCTGTGGCTGTGAGGATCCCAGCAGATGTTTCACTGCGTCTCGGCGAGGCGGCTCAGCTAGGGGACAGGTCTTTGTTCACAGAAATCCTTCAAATCATTCTCAAAGAAAACACACAAAAAAAGAGGAAACCTTCACATTGTACATGGTGATAATCATTACAAATAAAATTAAAACGATAATAACAATAATAATAAAAAATATTAATGTTTATCTCTGACTGCAGAGAGTCTGAGTGCTTCGTAGAAATGGGCATGGACATAAAAAAAAAAAAAAAAAAGTCTTCAGCGTCTTTAGAGGAGCTCGCTGTCCTAACTGCGCCACACATCCGTCTGCAGGGGTTAATACAAGTCAAAACAGATTTAGGAGGGGAAAAGAAAGACAAACAAACAAAAACAAAGCAAGTTTCTGCTTAAATCTAAATCCTACCAGCTAAATAGAATAATGTTTCTGTGACCGTTTCATACGGTCACAAAAACCTGATGAGGAGAAAAATAAATTATACTGTACATAACTTACTTAACTCAGGAAACGCTGACCATCCTCTTAATTATGGTTAATAATAATAATAATATTAGACTAGAGGCAGTTTTAAAGAAAAATAATAATAAAATACAGAAACACTGACTGCACTCCGGCTCCACCCACTGGCTTACAGCAGGACGACGTTGATTGGAGGGAGCAGAAAACACTTAGACACAACAATAGCTTTCTGTGTGTGTGTAAGAGAGAGAGTGTATGTGTGTGTGTTACAGCGCATTAACAGCAGCAGAACAAGTTTCTTATCCTTCAAGACTTTGTTTTAGCTCCTTTTTTTTGTTGTTGTTGCTCTAAACCAAAAACAAAAGTGCTGTAAGCAACACACACCGACGCGCACCTGTCGGATGTTTCAGGCGAAGTCGTGCTGTTGATGATTTTTTTTACTTTTTTTTTTTTTTGCCCTACACAATATCGAGATGGAGACAGGAGGGACGGAGTGAGAAGAAAACTCGTGGATTGTCTCACAAACACAGTGCTTTCGATTCCGCTCCGGGACGCCCCCTACGCCCCCTTCGATCGGGTCCCCTCTGTCTCCTCCCCCTGAGCGGGGGGGGGGAGAGAAAGAGGAGGGTGGAGGCACCGATAGCACACCGCTAGGCTGAGGATTCAGTTAAAAATAAAGGTCTGATGTCTTTCAGGTGCTTTACAACAAAAGGGAGGGGAAAAAAAGAAAAGTCTCTTTTTTTCTATTATTATTCAAACTTGTAGCACAAAAAACAACAAATCACATTCACAAGCCACTTATTGGCACCGTGTACCTGAGTGAGAATATTATAGAACCAAAGAACAAAAAAAGCTGTTTCTTAAAAGTGTCTCTTGATAATAAACAGGTCCGCCGTCCTAAAGTGTCATCTGTTAGCCTTTGACAGGTCCGCTGTTTTAGTTTTTCAGTTTAAAATGTCTCCTTTTCCTCCGGATCGGACTGAAAAGGGTTGATTTTTATAAACGTCTTCTCACTTGTGGCATCACACTTTCGCAGTAGTACTTGAATATTCCTCAGTGAGCTTTAAACTGGCTTCCTCCCAGACTCCAGCATGTGTAACAGTCAGTGTGAGTGACAGGTCCTGTGCTTCCGTTGATTGATCAGATGCTGGTATCAGGACTCCAGTGGGAGGGGAAGGGGAACTGGCTCTGCTGAAAGAGTCTGTGTTAGTCAGGAGAAGAGGGGATGGGAGGTGTTTTTATCTTTTAAACTTGAGGTGATTGGCGAAATACAAACTCCTCTTCCTGACTGATGTGTTTAGAATCTTTAGAGCGCCACCGGCAGTGACCGGTACCGCCTTAATGGGGGATATGGTTGTCGTTGTCGCTGGCGTAGTCGGCCTCTTCGTCCTCGTAGTCAAAATCATCATACACGTCACCGTTGCTGTCGTCTAGCCGCAGCTCCTCCTCCTTGATCCGTGGCTCATCCCCCTTCAGTCCGGGCATGTGGGGGTTCTGGTGGTGGTTGGCGTTGGGCTCTGGGCTGCTGGACATACTTGAGTGCTCTGAGGGCATCTGGGGGGAGGGCATCCCTGCCATTGAAAGGGCACCTGGGTAGACCATGCCTGCAGAGGATAAGGGCAGCTGGCCCTGCTGCCTGTGCGCACAAAGAGAAAGGAAAATTAGGAGTAACGTCAGAAATGTGCTGTAGTCAGTAAGGTGAAGTAAACCTTTGCCTCGTTTCCACTGTGCTCAACAGAACGATTTCTACCGCCAGTTGGACTTCAACGGGGCAGGCAGGGTTAAACCCAAACACCCAACGTTGAGTCAGACGAGTGCGACAACAAATTAGGTGCACAAGAATTATGCTTTTCTGTTCCCTAATCAATACTTTGTTGAGAGGTGCCAGTAGTTTCTAGGGGCCTACCCCTGAATGGGGTCCAGAAACGGTGCTGTACAGACCGGTTGTATGGGCCCCTCTTATAATAGACAAAAAGAAGATAGCCTACCTAACTGTACCACTCAATGGAAACGAGGCATTTGTTGATAGCACTGGAGCAGTCTTTATTTCTTGTAGAATAAGATGTTTTAGGGGTCTAACTATATTTTTTGCAATATGAAAATACAAACATTTCTTATCAAAGTTGAGCCTGACCCACGAAGCACTATCTAGTGGATGTATGCATGTGACTTTTTAACTGAGTGTGTAGGTAACAATTCACTCTCTACTTTGGTTTAAAAGGTTTGGTCCTTTTAAACCAAACCATGTAGGAAACATTTCCCTGATTTCCACCATCAGAGTATACAGAGTCTTAAAAGGCTACTGTTTGGGGGGGAAAAAAAAAAGTTTAGACTTCTTTTAATTCCAGTTTGACTCCGTGTATTTCAGTGCTTCAGTCCTTCTCTGCCTGTTGTTCATTGCCAAGCAGCTAGCTCAAAGGCAGCTATTAACTTTTACTTACTCGTTAAAGAGAAACTTCAACTATTTTCCAGCACAAGCTATGATTTGGAAAAATAAAATATATCCCATTACAAATAAAGGATCCTTTTACACAATTTAGCTTTAATTTGAATGTAAATATGATGAAAGTGAGGTAGTTTTATTGCATGTTATTGTATCTGTAGGTAAAACATTACTGACCCAGGCCTAAATTTTGGGTATTTAGTACAAACTGAGCTACTTGGATTAACTTGGTTTGTTTAAAAAGAACAATTACAGGAAGATCAAAAAATGAGAATAGTACACATAAATTTAAAGTAGAGATGCACCAGAGTTTATTTACCAAATTATGATTTCAGGTTTGTTGTAAACATTGAAATACTTTTACTCGACGTTCAACGACAAAGCGCCTTTTCTTCGTCCTCTGACTTCCTTTTTGAACACATCACTGATAGTGAATTTTTCTCTCTGTATTAACTTCTGTACTGAAGAGTGTTGTTATGGCAGACTGGCAAAGTTTAAGTGTTAATGATCTGAAAAAGGTCCCACAGGCTGGTTAAGCTGAAACACATCTGATGGGTCACCAGCCAATTTCTTAGTGCATCTCGTTGGTCAAAATCCTTATTAGTAACTATGGTATTTACATAAACACTAAAAGAAGAGAAAAAGCAAATTTACATTCAGTCTCTGCGATTAAAACAGAAATAGAATGATGAAAAAAAAAATACTATGAATTCTGATCTTTTTATTTGCAAAACAAACAAAATCCTCCTGAACCTAGAACTACCCAGTCCCTCACCCTACGCTGAAGTATTGTCTCATCTCCTGCCTGCGGGACCTCATGATGGCCTTGTACTCGCCGATGCGCAGCTTCTTGCCGTCCACCAGGCAGGTGCGTTTGGGCCTCGGCTTGTACTTGTAGTCCGGGTATTTCTCCAGGTGCTGCTTGCTGAGGCGAGCCTGCTCCTCGTAGTAAGGCTGCTTCTCCAGGTTGGTCATGGCTTTCCACCTCGAGCCTGGAGACAGACGGGAAAACAGTCGTTAGCTTCGATTAGCTGCTGCTTTTCTTTGAGACAACTTCCCACAGAGGGCCTGTTGTTAAGTAGGTCTGGACAATATGGCTGAAAAACCTAATATGATAAATTCATTTCATAGCTACAATGGTGTATTAGGGCCTTTGTAGATAGGAAAAAAAATGTGGACAAAAAGCACTCAAATTTCCTGATTAATGTCACTATTGTACGTAGCAGTTGATATGGATAATTGATTAGCTCTTTGTTATAAATATCTGAAATACTGCCAAATTGGTAGCGTGACTTTATTTTTATCTTTTAAAGTAGTTATGAGACATGGTGGTAAAGCTGAAACTGCTGCTGCGCAAGTTACTCAACAGGGTGTTGCTAAGTAACATAAGTTGGGCTATGTTCACACTGCAGGCTTTAATACTCAATTCCGATTTTACATTTTTTTTCTGCGCGGTCATTCACATTTCCAATTACATGCGACTTGACGTGTGAACTTCAAGCAATGTAGAAGTGTCCGCATGCCCAGGAGAGGGCGCAATAACGCAAGCGTGCTCAGTGTTTATGGAAGTAATGGTGGAGCATATTTTGCGATTTATTTATTGCACTTTAACAATATTAATCCTCATTATCGTCCTCCATGGTTGTTGTTTTTCTTCCCACTTCAGGACACAGAATAGTGACTTTTATCGTGTATCACAGACATACAGGTCGGGTGTCGTACAAAGGCAGGTCACATCGGAAAGTGTTGGATTTAGAACCACGTATCCAAGTAGCCCGGGTCAAATCTGTAAAAACTGGATCTATGTTGTTCACAGATGTAGTCTTAGTTGATGCCACGTTGAGCAGCTAAAGTTTTTGCTGTGCCTACATCCCCCAGAGTCCTTTAGATTTTGGATTGGAGTTCAGTGAAATTATTGAATATTCTATCAGGCGTATTATCTATTAATATTAATCATGCAATATTTATTTTTTGTCCAGACCTATCTTTCAGTCACTGATTACTAGTCCTGACATTTCTTTGAAAACATGATCGTCTGCGTGCAGATCGGCTACTCTGACTGATGTGTGGTGTAGGACGCTCAGCAAACAGTTTAAACTGATACATGTGAGGATGAGCTTAAAACACACACACCCACACACACACACAGTTTGGTGCTGGAAGTGGCACCCGGAACGAGAACGCAAAAGAGCGCAAAAGAGGGTTAATGAGGAGCACCGCTGGGACGACAGGTACTCATCTCAACTAATGAGGACTTCACTTAACCTGCTGTCATCTCTCAGCTCGGTTGCTGCTCACAGATCTGTACTGTATGTGTGTGTGTGTGTGGGTGGGTGGAAAATCTTGTGCCTGTCTTCCCCTGTGTGTGTGTGTGCTTCATATCTGGTCTGAATTTGCACTTGACTACTGTATGTTTAATGGGTAAAAGCTGTCAGCGCGCGGCTGTTCCCCCCCCCCTCTTTTCTCCCTCTCTCTGTGTTCTGCGATCTGTTAGCAATCGAGAGCGTGGAGGCTTATTAAAACCAGATTTCCCTGTGTTATAAAACGCTTAGGAGCTCTTTAAAATGTCAGGGCCGATCCCGGCGGTCTGGGGGAAATGTCAGGCGGCCTTGCGCTGCTTGTTTAATGCATAATGAATTATATCATCATTTGTCGTGGTTGTGCTCTCGCCCAGCCTTTCATTAACGCCCGCTTACACAACACCGCCGTGGTAAGAAAGCAGCATTAGTTTGTAATGCGTGTGTGTGTGTGTGTGTGTGTTTGTGAGACGGAGAGATGGCTTATATGATAAGGACGCGGCGAGCGCCTTGAGCTGCTGAAGGGCGGTAGTTTACCAAGGATCTTGCTGATGTTGGAGTTGTGCATGTCTGGGAAGGCCTGGAGGATCTTCCGCCTCTCGTCTTTGGCCCAAACCATGAAGGCGTTCATCGGCCGCTTAATGTGCGGCTCGTTGTTGTTCCTGCCACGCGTTTCCCGAAATATTCTGGAGTCGGACACACTGGGGGATCCTGAGGAGGGAAACCGATCAGGAAAAGACAATAGTTATGCAATGTGAAAATAGGAAGTGTAGATCAACTTTTGTGCAAGGTTGAAGCACACACACTGCAAAATATACAAGATGTTACCAAGTATTTTTGGTCTCGTTTCTAGTGCAAATATCTTAGTTTTGTCTTATTTCAAGTGTACTAACTTACAAAAGTACTTGTTCCACTGGCAGATTATTTCACTTATAACATTGTACATAACTGCATTCTTGATTGTTTTTCAGCTAGAAGACCCAGAAGTGACAGATTTTTAGTTTTCTCATCCATTTAAAATTTGCAGGTATTTCAGCGTTTGTAATGCTGGGTAAGGTTCCCACCTCGATCTTACAACCACAAACCAACGTCTCAGTAGAGACTCTAGATATTTACGTTCATGGTGGTTGGACAGAAAGGTTTGGTGAGCCTAAACTGCCAATAGTTACTGCAGTTCTCTAACAGTTAAAATATTTCCTGTTCTACCTCACAGTGTGTGTAGCAAGAAACCAGGGTCCTCATCCAGCCGTAGATACTTTAAATCTGAATCATTCCCCTCACTGGTGAGGTTCTTGTTAGTAGTCTAGTTTATTTTATACACCACATTTCAGCAACAAAGGAGTTCAAAGTTCTTTACTCCATGAAGACTTAATACAGTAAACAATTATAAAATAGCAATAAATACATCTTTGTTAAATGTCATCATCAAGCAAATATATTCAAATATAATGATCAATTTTGCAGATTATTATTAATCAAATGCATTTAAAGGAACTCTGTTTATGCAGTTTTCTGTGAGTTTGTTCCAGATTAGTGGAGCATAGAAGCTGAATGCTGCCTATGTACCTATTTTTTGTAGAAGTATAAATATTAAAATATCAAAACGCATTCTTTTTAAATAGAATGTTTTCTTATCTTTTAAAATTTAAAGGGTGGCAAAAAGACTTGGATCATATTTTTACTCAGGAAAACAGAAAAGCAGTGAATATTAACTAAAGACTTACAAAATCTCAAAGCTGGCATGAAATGAAAATAATGGTTTCAGTTATGTTATATTAGTAAACTATTTTAGGTTTTAAACAAGTTTTCAAATGAAAGTTTGCATTTACAAATGAAATAAAATCAGAGTGAGATTATGCTAAAGCAATAAAAGATGAAGTTTTACTTCAGCATATTTGTATCTGCTGTACAATTCATCTTTCCTTTAATGCTCAGATATTCTGAATGTGAGCATCCTTCCTTTGGCATTTTGTGTGTGTGTGTGTGCGTGCGTACCGTCGGAGTCTCCACTCATGGTGAAGTCCAGCATGGCGTGGCTGAACTTATCGTCGCCCTGCTGCTTCAGCTGCTGACTCAAACTCTCCAAGGCAGCTTTGTCCTAAACGGCACGAACAGTTCACAGTAGCAGTCAGTGTCTGAGTTATATGCTGGGAAAACATGAATGAAACTCCAAGCCTGCACTTCTGACTGGCAGCTCCCATTACAACTACAGTCATATCTTTACAATCTCTTTTTTTTTTCTCACGTTTTAGACATTCTAGGTGAAAAAGAACAATTAAGTGTAATAAAAATATATATATTTTCCCCCCCCAAACAGACAAGCTGCTTGACACATGGAAATGTTGAAAGCCTGAACACACATCTGTGTTTGCGTGTGTTTCCATGTAAAAGAATGTTGATTTTACTCCGGTTTGGATGTTTACTGTTATGTGAGTGCGCTGCTGATTAAGTGTGTGTGCGCGCGCGCGTGTGTGTGTAGCAACTCCTGGCAGCCACCTGCGAGAGTGGAGTGCGGCGGCTTGCCTCTCTCTTGCAGAGGCCCCTGAGGGTCGACGCATTAGAGGGAGAGAGCGCGGTGCGGACGAGAGCGGGGCCACGCCGCACGGCCCCCTGGGTATTTATTACAACCAATAAAAGGCTGATTTACTGAGCATTTACATGCCTAATGCAAGCAGCCGGCACACACTGCGCTGGAGCTCGGCTGAGGCTCGCTTGTGTGCGCACACACACACACACACACCCAGGCGCACGGCACCAGCGCCAACGTTTTACAGTTTAATTACACGATTAGGAGCTCTACCCAAAACACGGCCGTCTTCTAAAACGATGTTCTGGAAAGTGTCCTCCTCCATTTCCATGTGACCCTGGTGAGCCGGGTGGCTGCAAGCAGGGAGGGCAGAATGCTAATGAAATGCATTTTATCTATTTTTTTTTTTTTTTTTTTTTTTAAGTCCAACACTGTTTAATTTTTAGAGATAATTTCCCCCCTCCCCCCAATAGATTGGAATAAATAGGGAAGAGGAACAATAAAAGCTCTAAATGTTTCAAAAGTATTTTAGTTTTAATTTCTTCTGCTTTTATAAACGCATAATAACCCTCAATGGTTTGGAGTTAGTCATTTTGTATGTAAATTAGAAATATTTTTAGGCGTTTCTCCCTCATTTTGCTCTAATGAAAGCCTCATTCAGTCCTCGTCCCAGGAAAAAAATAAAAAAAGAGCACAAAATGTCTCCTCACACTTTCAGATTTTAAGATTAAATATGCGCTCTCAGTTGGCTTTGTGGGGTGTGTGTGAGAACAGAGACAGAGTGGATGACAGCCTAGTCTGACATTAAGCCCCGGTACAGTACATGGGAAAAGTGGATTGAATGGCTGACATGAGAGCGGAGACACAAAGTAGTGACAAAACTAATCCTCTGAGTGTCAGGGACGACGCCGCTGTATCCCAACACACAAAGCCCAGAGCGGCTGAAGAACAGGAGGAGCAGGGCTGCAGAACATCACAAAGAATCAACGCCGTTTCATAAAGTCTTTACAGATCTACAACTTTATAACAAGCATCTGTTTTTCTTTCTTAAATGATTTCTTGTCCTTTAAAACCGAAACATCGTCTATCTTTTGCTAATATTTAATGAAGTCAAATCTGCTGAATAGAACACTGAACAAAAGGAACATAATTCCTCTTTGATCATTCGTGCAAACAGTTTTAAATATCATTATTTATAAGAAACATTTAAAGCATTTACACCAAATTTAGTCTTTTTAAAAAGTCCAAAGAATCAAATGTCCTCATACTTTACAATTGGGCAAAAGATGCTTTTCCACATTTTCACACCGACATTCTCTGAAAGATTTGTTGCTGAAAAGTTTAAATTAAATCTCAGCTGACATTTATTTTGATTGAAAATAAGAGTTTCAAATAGTTTTAACGCTATAAAGTCGGCTGCAGTGAAAGTCTGTCCAATTAAACAGCTATTGTCAAAATTTGTTACTCCATAAAGAGCAGGATGGGGAAAAACTATTTGCAACTTGCAAAAAATACAATTTATTTTAGTTGTTTTTTCTTTATATATATTTTAGTGTTAATTAATGATTCTAAATGCAATATTTATCAGCAATATCAACATGAATACAGTAAAGCAGCAGGAGGAATAACTCCTGCTCTGATGCTCCTGCTGATTCCAAATATGTTGAACAAATACCCAGAGTTTAACTGAGCCGCTGAGGAGCCGACGCAGTCATTTCACATTACTGTCTCCTTGACACTCCGCTGTGCCACACACACACACACTCTCCGAGCCCTACAGTGTGCCTCACAGACGCAGTCATTACCTCCGCGCTGCCTCCAGTTTTTACCTTATCTGGCCCCGTTTAGCCGTGCGAGGGCATTGTGTGCCGATTTAACTCCTACACGCCGCGGCGGGGACGGCACATGGCACGACAAATTACCGCACGCCGACAATGGAGACGGTCACGGCCTGCGATGACTTCAGAGGACTCGGGGTAGATCTGTTGCAATTTTTTTTTTTTTCTTTATTAGCGCGCTGAATTTGGAGGCTGAGATAAAAGGCGGCGATCTGTATTTGTCCCGAGCTCTGGATGACTGAGTGTAAATCATTTGTTGTGGGGGAGAAGAAAAAAAAATCCTGACATGATTGGCATTTCACCTGAGGCGGGATCTGAGAAGATCTTTCTGATGTATTTATACACATTGTGTATTTCTGTAAGCTGTTACATCTCTAGGAAATGCACACCAACTCAAAATGTACGCAAAATCACTTAGATTTTTAATTTGTGAGGCTGTAAATAATTAAAACTGTACCTTAAACAAACTTTAAAATAATAGAGGAAATAACACATAGTGGCTTTTGGCAAATTTCATGCCTCAGCAACTGGGTAGATTTTAAAATCTTTGTGCGCTGGAAGGAAAATAAAAAGAACCTGACCTTGTCGGAGCGGCCGTTGTTGAGGCTGAGGTTGCTGACGGAGGCCATCTTGGCGTCCAGGGCCTGCTGCTCCCCCTTCAGCTGCTCCTTCATCTGCCGGGCCTCGGCGAAGGCCTTGCTCACCGCCTCGTGGTCGTTCAGGTAGGCTGTCGACGACAACGAAGACAACAAGTCTGCTGAGACGCAGACAGGAGGGACAGTCTGTTAGCCATCCTGTTCAGCTTCTTTGTTTTTCATAAGCACAAATGCAGATTATTATTGGATAAACATTCCAAAGTGTTTACTTTAAAGGTTCTCATCTGGAACAAATCTTCTTCTGAACCATAAGGTAAAGGCATTAACATACAGTTGATGAGGGGAGCTTGCTGGTGCGTGTGTGTTTTTTTATTATTTTTTTTTATATATCTAACTGAAAACACTCAAAGCGACTGACCACTTTGCAGCCGAGTGCAGCAGCACGTGAGTCAGAGTTTGCCCCCAGCAATCTCATCCCCTTCAACAGAACGCTGTAAGCAGCGTTACAGTCAGCAGAGGCACCTCTTATTATTATTCTCTGTGTGTGAGAATGTGAGGCGCCGCTATCTCCGCTCCCCATCGGTTCGGTTAGTTCTTAACAAAGAGCCGCTGCTGCTTTATGAGGCCTTTATCTGCGCTAATCCGCGCCGCTAATGCCATCTCGGACCAGATTATCAGCTTCAGATTGGTAATGACAGAGCCGTGAACTCTTTCAGAAGTCATAACCGGGAAATCTGGACGGGAGTGGAGCCCCATAAAAAAAAATGGAGAGAGGGCGCGGGATCAGAGGCAGGACAGAGGAGTGAGAACAGAGATGAGGAGGTGGAAGAGGAGGGGGGGTGACAGAATTGGGTGGCAGTCAATTTTAATCTGCAGTCAAAAGAAGAGGCGGCAGGGGGGTTGATAGAAATTCCTGCGCACACGATTGTGTGATTGCTTCAGCTGACAGAAATGACAACCATCCAGACCAGACGAGTGAATGTGACCCAGATAAAAGGAGGGAAAGGTTGGAGGGGATGTCTTCTGCTCTCCCGCACTGCGATAACACAAGTTCTGGGTTTTTTTTCTCTTCTCTGCAGATGCATGATGCATGCGGTACGTTTATAAGGAAACGCTCGAGTTGGGGGACTGCAGTTGTTCACGGTGCGGACTGAGACAAATGTGTGACGGTGGTGGAAGTTACAGGCGCCCACGTTGGGTTGGAGAAAGATGGACGGATGGAGAGAGAAAAACATTCCTCCAGGTGGAAAGGTCTTCACAAACCGAAACACTTATGTGGGTTAATGTTTAGGTTTACTGAATCCTAAAATGTGTTGCAACAAAGCTAAAGCATCTGCTAGGGCTAAGTTGAAAAGCATTAAAGTTCTAAGCGGATATCTTAACGGGATATTTCGCTTAGTTATAATAGTTCTTCAACTTTTTAATGATCGTTTTAAATTTAGAACAAGAAATCTATATTTTCTGGGAATAAGAGCAAGAAAAGACCAACATGGTTTAAATAGATGTAAAACTAATAGTTTTAAACCTACAGTTAGCATGCTAGGAGCAGATAGCCTGACTAACTAACCACCAACAACAAAAGAAAAATGTTGTGCAATTAGAAAGTTTTGCTTATTTTGTTAAAGTTTGTGCATCTGAGGTAGCAAGACTTTTTCTTTTAGTGACTCTAGAAATAAACTATAAATTTTGATCTACATTTTATTTCAACTTTGTTTAAACGGCGTTAAAATGTGGATATTGTTTACTTATAGTTTTCCACCAGCTGTATATACAAACAAACAAACAAACATCAGGGTTAAAAAGCTCTGATCTTATTATAAGTCATATGTGGTCCGAAAAAGAACTTGATGAAAAACTAAATGTGTTCTGCACTCAGAATGGTTTAATCGGGTTTCATTCTGATTCCAGTTTGAATATAAATAACCCCAAAAGGCCCTCCTAATCTGCGACCCCCCCCCCCCCCCCCCCCCCCCCCCCCCCCCCCACCACCACACCCCCCCCCCCCCCCTTTTTCTCTTTTTTTTTTTGTGTGTGGTTCTTTTTAAAAAATTTCTCTTTTCTTTTTTCTCTCCTTCCTCCTCACACAACACACAAACC